>JARFXV010002660.1:0-23267 GCA_031761425.1 Cosmopolites sordidus | reverse complement strand
TGAAGCAGCCGTTTGCAGTACATTGTTGGCGATTTCTTCATATTGAACTGATATTTCCACCTCCTCTGGATCTTGTAACGCAGCAAACCGGTTTGACAAAACAATCTCAAAATCGCTTCCTCTCTCCAGCAGTTTTCCAGAATCCACCTTGCCCTTCTTTGATCTTACCATTCTTTCGCGCTCTTTTAGACAGTCAATCCGAACCCTTGCTCGTACCATGGTGGTCATTTCCAACATTAAAATTGTTAAGGACAGTACAATTGGTAAATATTATTTTATCGTTGGTCATGATAGTCAATTTCGCTTGTGAGCCCAGATGGACTTTTCCATGTCCATTTTCTGCTGATATTTTTCTTATAGAATGAATTCATAATATATAGTTCTTGTCCTTCAGCAAAATCAACCAATCTGCCACCTCTGTTGTCTCGCTCACCAGTTCCATATGGGCCAGTTGCATTTTCGTCTGTTCTTGTTGTTCCAATTCTGGCATCAAAATCACCCATCAGGATTTTGTACCTACATTTCTCCTTGTATAAAAGCTGGGCCACATCATCATAAAATTCCTCAATTTCCTCATCTTTATGGCTTATAGCTGGTGCATAAGCTTGGACGATTTGAAGCCTAAACTTTTTATTCAGCTGAATGACGCATTGGGCTAATCGGTCGGATGTACTTTCAAATTTTACCACACTGTCCTTCAGCTTTCGATTGATGAGGAATCCAATTCCGCCACATCGGCCATTTTCCGTACCTCGAGTGTAGAGTACGTGTCCAGTTGGTTCCAGTTTGATTAACTCTTCAGCCTGATCTAACCCGGTGATTCTTAGCACCCCCTGCCTTGGGGCAGGTCTTTCCGCTGCCGTAGGTAGTTGCGCCTTGGCCTCCGGGGAATGAGGGCCGTGTTTGAGGTTGTACTGTCATATTTCAACATATTGAAATACCATGTTGAAGGTATGGACCGTAATCTGCCACGCTGGTCCAATGCGATATATATATATATATATATATATATATATATATATATATATATATATATATATATATATATATATATATATATATATATATATATATATATATATATGGTGTTCCAATTGTGCGATTTCGGTTGATATCTTGATAATAGCTGGGGATAGAGAAAAAGTTTAAGTATAGGAGTTAAATATCCAAATAGGCTGCATAATTTTAAATTATATTTATTTATATATAGTCTCTCACAAAAGCGTGGTGGGATAAAATTTTGTTTTTTCTTATCGAGCAATCTACATATCCATTCATTTTTACATTTTGCTATTCATTCTAAACATATTTTTTGTAAGACATGTCCTATACCTAAACCCAATGGTTTTTACGAAATATCCGCCATTTTGTAAAATATAATCGGAGTTGCAGACTATACTTTGCAGTGTCATATATTATTTATTTTTTGATTTAGGATTATCATTATTGACAGGGATATTAGTGAAACTATGACTTAACTTTTGATGAAAACAAAATTTGTTTACGTTATACAGGGTGTCTAGGATAACTGAAAAAATTGAAAAAAAAATAAAACTTGATGTACCAATTTTTTAAAAGGAACGTCTAATATTTTTTCATTTTACAGTATTCCAAAACAGAGACAAAATACTTCTATTCTTCTTAAACATGTCCTATACCTACTGTCATAGTTTCCGAGATTTTTACATTTTTATTTTTTATATTTCGTTTTGAATGGAATTAACCTTAGGCGTTATGTTATTATTACACTAATGATAATCAAACATGATAATCTCAATATATATATAATATATATATATATATATATATATATATATATATATATATATATATATATATATAATATATATATATATATATATATATATATATATATATATATATATATATATATATATATATATATTTATATATATATATATTTATATTTATATATATATATATATATTTATATATATATATATTTATATTTATATATATATATATATATTTATATATATATATATTTATATATATATATTTATATATTTGTATATTGTTTTTATTTATATATTTGTATATGTTTGTATTTATATATTTGTATATAGTATATATTGTTGAATATATATATATATATATATATATATATATATATATATATATATATATATATATATATATATGTATATATATATATATCGCATTGGACCAGCGTGGCAGATTACGGTCCATACCTTCAACATGGTATTTCAATATGTTGAAATATGACAGTACAACCTCAAACACGGCCTTCATTCCCCGGAGGCCAAGGGGCAACTACCTACGGCAGCGGGAAGACCTGCCCCAAGGCAGAGGGTGCTAAGAATCACCGGGTTAGATCAGGCTGAAGAGTTAATCAAACTGGAACCAACTGGACACGTACTCTACACTCGAGGTACAGAAAATGGCCGATGTGGCGGAATTGGATTCCTCATCAATCGAAAGCTGAAGGACAGTGTGGTAAAATATGAAAGTACATCCGACCGATTAGCCCAATGCGTCATTCAGCTGAATAAAAAGTTTAGGCTTCAAATCGTCCAAGCTTATGCACCAGCTATAAGTGGCCCAGCTTTTATACAAGGAGAAATGTAGGTACAAAATCCTGATGGGTGATTTTGATGCCAGAATTGGAACAACAAGAACAGAGAGAGAGAGAATTTTCAAGTTTAGGTCGCATCGATATCAAGATCATTTAGCGACCAGGAACTTTAACTTATGAATATGGAACTCACTTAAAAGACAGACATTGAATGGATTAATAAATATCACAGGTTATTAGTATCACAGATCAGTTCTATCACAGATGGCTTCTATCACAGATGGGTTTCGTCGCAGGATAAGCTATCACAGATGTGTTGATAAGTTTGATTTTGCTGCAAATAACTCACACTAGAATGAAATGTCGCTAGCAGTGACTAGATTTTAGTGAGATAGTTAATTTCTTTCAGATAAGCTAAGGTGTTAGATATGTTGTCTGAGCAAAGGTTTCGAGAAAGGTCCTGATTGAGGTCAAAAAAGGATCTGAGAGGGTATAATGCCGTGCATTCGGTAAGAATGTGCTTGACGGATAGGGGATCGTTGCAAAATTCGCAGAGCGGGGGACCTTCTCGTTTTAGTAGATATTCATGTGTAAATCTGCAGTGACCAATCATGAGTCTCATCCATTTTACTGTAATTTTCCTACTTACCAGATGTTCTGGTGGAGGTTGGGAGAATAATGGTTTAATATATCTCAGCTTATTGACTTTCTGTGGATCATCCCAGTAGGATTGCATTAAAGATTGCGAGAAGGATTTCACCGATGAGAGATGGTCTTTTGGATAGAAGCAGCGCATATAAGGTTGACCATGCTGAATGGAGTATTTTGCAAGTAAATCTGCTTCCTCATTACCTTTGATGGCCTTGTGACCGGGACACCAAACGAAGAGAAGAGAAGAATCATGTGCTATAATATCTTCTATAAGATCCATAATTAGCACTATAACTGGATGGGAAATGATGCGATTTTGGATCATGGATAGTGCATTCTTAGAATCTGAGAATATGATCCAGCAATTTGCGGGATTTAACTTGATATAGCTGAGGGATCTTTCAATGGCCACTAGCTCAGCGGTTAGTACACTTGTTGTGGCGGGCAACTTAAAGCCTGAGGAGGATCTGTCATGAACAAAGCCACAACCGACTCCATGGTCTGACTTAGATCCATCTGTATAAATTGTTTGGCATGGAGATTTGGACTGGATAATGTTGTTTATACTGGATTTGTAGACAGAAGAGCACGTAGATTCTTTATCATATTTTAGTAAGGAAAAATCAACCTGGATGGGATGTAATAACCACGGAGGAGTAGAAGTAGTGCTAATTGGGAGAGGAACTTGCAATTGGGTGTTGGACTCTTCAGATAGTTGCTGGAAGGTGCGTCTGAGGTCTAGGGTTAGGTTATGAGTGGAGGCTATTGGGGGTATTGGGGGAGGATGGAAGAATGACTGATGTCCAGGAATGAATGGTCTCTGCCAGAGATCCGTAGCATACTTTAAGAGTAGATACTTCCTCCTGATGGATAGGGGCTCTAAACTCATGATGCTATGTAAACTGGGAGTTGGGCTGGTGATAAAAGCTCCAGTTATAAGTCTTAGTGATGTATTCTGGATGACATCCAGTGAGCGCAGATAAGATTTGGGAGCCGTAGCAAAAATTATGCTGCCATAGTCCAGTTTGGATCTAATAATTGCTTTATATAATTTAAGAAGGCAGAGATGATCCGAACCCCAGTTGTGGTTTGAAAGCATCTTTAATATTCCCAAGTCGCGAGTGCATTTAGCCTTCAGAGATTGGATGTGATCTTTCCATGATAGTCTGTAATCGAAGGTGAGTCCGAGAAACTTGTGAGACGAAACTGTTGGTAAAGTTTTGTTTTGAAGAGTTATTGAATGCAGACGGGAACATTTTTGTCTTCTGCAAAAATGCACAATAGCGGATTTTGTGGACGACAAAGAGAGACCTGTGGCTTTGGTCCATTTTTCCAGTGAGTTCAAGTTAGATTGGAGGATTCTTTCGCAGACTCTTGGATTGGGAGACTGGTAATATAGTAGGATGTCATCTGCGTATAATCTGTGAGTGATCGTAGGGCTAAGGTATCTTTGAATGTTGTTCATGGCTATATTAAAAAGGGTAGGGCTCAGCACTGAACCCTGAGGGACTCCATTTAGTAAGGGGAGTGGATCAGATAGATGACCATCAATCCTGACATTAAAAAGTCTATCAGAGAGGAAGTTTGATATGAATTTAGGTAACCGGCCTCTGAGGCCCCACTGATGTAAAGTGTTCAGGATGGTGGGCCGCCATACCATATCAAAAGCATTGGAAATGTCTAAGAAAGCAGCAACTAAATGGTTTTTCCTTTGGAATGAAGTACAAACATCATTATGGAAGCCCGTGAGATGATCAATGGTAGATCTCGATTGCCTGAATCCCAGTTGATAAGGATCTAATAGATTGTGAGATTCAATGTACCAGACAAGGCGAGTATTTACCATTCTTTCAAAGATCTTGCCCAGATGGTCAGTCAGCGAGATTGGACGGTAACTACCAGGTGAGGAACGAGGTTTGCCATGTTTATGTATTGGAATCATGATAGATTTCTTCCAGGCAGATGGGTACGTGCCTGTTCTCCAGTAGCCGTTATAAAGATCCAGCAAATTGTCTAGAGCCGCTTGAGGGAGATTGCGGATCATGGGAATTAGGATTAAGTCAGGCCCCGGGGCACTATTTCTGCTTCTAGAGAGAGAATTTAAGAGTTCATCAAAGCTAAAAGGGAGGTTGTAGTGCTGGAGGGGAGAATCGTCAACGTCGAAGTTTACTGATTGGGAAGATCTCTGATTTAGCTGGGAAGTGCTAAGGTTATTGTCGCCAGATACATTGGAGAAAAAATTCGCAAAACAGTTCGCAATATCAACCCTATTGGAGATCCATTGATCATCACTAATTAGGCCCTGTATTGACTGAAGAGGACTACCTCGAAACCTTTTGATTTTTTGCCAAAATTCCCCACTGCTGAGAGACGAATTTATAGATTTGATGTATTCAGCCCAGGAAGATCGCTTTGCGTTTAAAATCGTCCTACGAGCTTTTGCTCGGCATCTTTTGAAGATGATAATATTTTCCAAAGTAGGACAGTGTTTGAAGCGATTCAGTGCCGATTTTCTTTCCCTGATCACCATTCTACAGTCATCGTTCCACCAGGGGACTGGGGGTTTGTGGTGTTGGATATTACAGTGAGGAATGCTGGAATCTGCTGCAGCAATGATTGAATGGACAAAGGTATCAAGGGCTGAGTCCTCATCGGCAAACGTTAAGTTTGGAAGGATGTACGAGTCTCGAAATTTGGTCCAATCTGCTTTGGATAGATTAAAAGTTTTTCTAGGCAATTTAGGTTGATGCCAGCCTATAGAGGAGATTCTGATTGGGAAGTGATCACTTCCGTGTAGATCTTCCATGATATCCCACTGTAGGGTAGTGAAAAGGTCAGGAGAACAGAGGGAAAGGTCTAAGGATGAAAAGGTTAAAGAAGCTAGGCATGCATGGGTATGGACTGGAGGATTTAGGAGGGAAATGTTGTTTGAGATTAGGAAGTCCTGAAGGATTAATCCTCTGCTATCTGTTCTAGAGGAACCCCACATTACATTATGGGAGTTAAAGTCTCCGCACATTATGAAGGGGGGAGGGAGTTTTGAAAGGATATTGTTGAGATCCTGTAGAGAAAATGGCGTGGAAGGAGGGATATAAACGTTGCAGATGGATACTTTCTTGACAAAGTGAGTGGAAATTGCTATGACTTCTACACCGGAATCAATTTGGATAGTGGAATAGTCTAGGGACTCGTGTACCAGAATAGCTACACCTCCTGAAGATCGCAGGGCTTGTTCCCTGTCTTTTCTTATAATGTTATAGTTCTTAAAACTAGGGCAGGAAGAATCGTTAAAATTTGTTTCTTGTAAAAGAATAATGGCAGGCTTATAACTTGAGGCGATTAACTTCAATTCTTCGAACTTTTTGTTGAAGCCATTAATATTCCATTGAATTATGGTTGGATTGAATGTGAATTTTAGGAGGTTAGATAAGCCTGGTGACACCTATAAAAGGAGTAAGTACTACCTTCTAATGTTAGGTCGTCGAGAAGTTGGTTTGCTCTCTTTTGTCTTTGGTTTTGACGAGCAGTCTAGATCCATGTCCTCAGTGGAAGAGGATTTGTTAGAGGACTGGGATAGAGATCTCGGGTTTTTGTGAGCTGTTTTATTTGAGGGTATTTTTGGATGATGGGTGGGAAGGGAATTTGAGGGAGTTTGTGTAGTGGAGAGAGAAAGGGAAGAAGGAGGAGGAGGGAGGGTGGGCTTGGGGACGACGAGTGGGGGAGCTTTGGATGCAGTAGGAGGAGTGGGCGAGGGGAGATTGACAGGGAGGGAGGATGGAGGAATAGAGGGGGAGGAAGGAGGAAGGGGGTCACGAGGTGTAGTGAGTGGCGCCTTATCAAGTGCTTTAGAAGGGCACTGGTTAATGTTGATTTCACATTGCGTAGCAGTAGACACCATGGTTTTACTACGACTTACGACAGTTGCAAAACTGGAGGTACTGGAGGGGAAGGTGCTTTTGACCTTAGCCTTCGCGACAAAATAAGGGATTTTTTCCGATACTTTTATTCTCTGGATTTGGTATTCTTCTTTGAATACGATGCAACCTCTGTACCTAGGGGAATGATCGCCATTACAGTTGGGGCAAATTGGGGCAAGTGAGCACTGAGAACCATCATGTACGGCACCGCCACAGGAAGGGCATACTGGGGAAAATGAACAATCCGATGATATGTGACCGAATCTTTGGCACTGGAAACATCTCATAGGGTTAGGAACGTACTGTCTGACTCTTAATGATAGGTAGCCAGCCTTAATTCTGTCAGGTAAAGCAGGTTTTCTAAATGTTAATATTAAACTGCTGGTTGGAGAGATTGTACCTTCTTTTTTTGTGGTGATTCTTTTGACAGCCTCAACTCCATGCTGCTTCAAATTTTCCAGAATTTCCGACTCTTCGCAATTTAGGAGGTCAGTGCTCGAGATTACTCCTTTACAATAATTCAAGGATTTGTGCGGCTCAACCACAACATCAAATGTGTGCACTTTTTTGAGATCCAGTATACTCTTGGCCTGTTTAGCATTTGAAACAACTGCTAGTAACGTACCGTCTCTTAGTTTTTTTATAGATTCTATGTCACCTACATTTCCCAAAATGACTTTATGAATGATAAATGGTGAAACATTTTTTAGCGATCCTTCGCAGCTTTTAATTATAAAGTATTTGTCAAAATCAGAACATTTATTATTATTCTCTACTGGAGACGCAATCCGGGGTCTTTTCGACCCTGATAATAGGGGGTAAGATGAATTGTTAAAGGACATATAGTTCCCACGAGATTGGAAGAAAGGAGGTCGACTGCAACAGTGCTCCTTATTGCAGAAACCCTAAATACTCCAAAGGGACGGGAGGTACTTTGGAGGCCCCGTTCACAACAGCTGATACCCTCAGCTGCCATTCAGCCCTCACCACGGGTCGCGCTACAGTTTGGCTTAAGGGGAAATCAAACGATCAGGGACATTTACAGGACAATCACAACATGACTAGGGTACCTCGGGGACGTCAAACCCGTATTCAGAGGAAGAACCAGGACTTCCACTCTGAACCCCTGAGGGGAACAACAAGAACAGACGAAAATGCAACTGGCCCATATGAAACTGGTGAGCGAGACAACAGATGTGGCAGATTGGTTGATTTTGCTGAAGGACAAGAACTATATATTATGAATTCTTTCTATAAGAAAAATATCAGCAGAAAATGGACATGGAAAAGTCCATCTGGGCTCACAAGCGAAATTGACTATCATGACCAACGATAAAACAATATTTACCAATTGTACTGTCCTTAACAATTTTAATGTTGGAAATGACCACCGAATGGTACGAGCAAGGGTTCGGATTGACTGTCTAAAAGAGCGCGAAAGAATGGTAAGATCAAAGAAGGGCAAGGTGGATTCTGGAAAACTGCTGGAGAGAGGAAGCGATTTTGAGATTGTTTTGTCAAACCGGTTTGCTGCGTTACAACATCCAGAGGAGGTGGAAATATCAGTTCAATATGAAGAAATCGCCAACAATGTACTTCAAACGGCTGCTTCAATAGCACCATAAGAAAAATGTCTCAAACAAACAAAAATCTCCAGTGAGACCATTGACTTAATGAAGAAACGGCGAGCAATGAGAAATGCAGGTAGTCCTTTTGGCAGGGTCGAGTACACTGAGCTCTGCATAAGAAAACGTATCAGAGAAGCCACGCGCCGATTCAATATGCAGCTAGTGTAAAAAACCCTGGAAGAAAACAAAGGAATTAACAAAGCTAAACAGAAGCTGAGAAACAAAATAATGGAAATATATGCTTTAAAGCGTGAGGATGGCACAGTGGGCAGGGCGCGCACCCAAATGTTAGAGATTGTCAGAAGGTTTTATTCCCAGTTATATGAAGATCAGAGCCAGTCAGGGACAGCAATACCATAGAATAATAGAATAATAGAAATTAAATCATCACGTTTTAATATGTGATTAGAAATCAATTATGATAGAGTAATAAAATTTATAGTTATAATAAACAAAACGTCATAAATATTTAGTTTTTAATAAGACAGTATAAGTACAAACATTTATAAAGAAGAAGTTGCTACCTTAATTTAATTAAATGTTCAATATGTCTACCTTTTTCTGCAATACAAACTCTAAGCCTATGTTGAAAAGAACTGTCGACTGTTTATTTTCATAACTCCAGGCCAAATATTATTTCACTTGCCTGCTAATATGTGGAGGAGCGCCGTCTAGTTGTAACCACATTCGTCTCGCTACAGTTAAAGGCAATTCTTCAATCCACTCTTCAAAATTATTATGCAAAAAATTGAGAAACTCTATTTTCAAAAAAAAGACCCTAGGAGGCGATCTCCGAAAATACCAGTCCACACATTAATGCACCATTTATGCTGTTGGATGGAAATGGATTATGAATATTGGATTTTTCACTGCTGTAATAGTGGAAGTTATGTCGGTTGTACCCATTTTTGTGGAAAGATAAATTGGTTTAATTACGCGTATTATGATATTTTCGAGGCCATGTATATTTCACCAGTGATGATGAATATCCCATCTAATACACTATACCTTTACCCTAACTAAAGTAAACCAAACGAATGTCATTCTAAATCGTTCATCCGTTTTGTGAATCATTTTAATCGATTGTAAAAAATGGTTAGAACTTTTTCCTTTTTCGTTGTGATTGACTTGACCTTAAATAATAATCAAAACCAAATTCTAAATCGTAGTTAAAAAATACGCATAAAAAAAAACTGCAACTTTTACTAATTTTGTTAATATGGTTTGAAAAAATCATTAATTTAACCAGCATTAAATAGCGTTTTAAAAGTAGTTGCTTAATTAAATATTGATCGAGTTTTTGCACAATATTGTTTTAAAATTCATCAAAATCGTTAATATCATGCGTCAAATCATCATAAAATTTATTTATATTTTTAAAACCCATTCTGTTAATTATATCTAATTATTTATCATTATTTTATTAAATGTATTCTTTTATATTATTATATTTGGCTTGTTACATACAATTTGAACAAAACATCATCAACATACAGTACTGTATTTTCTCGAGACACGCCTATATGACATTACGTTTCCGCAATAAGTAACAAAATATCTTCAAAGTGCGTAGGTTTTCAGATAACTTTTTTTCCAAGAAGCTCTCACTCTCTAAAATGAATACATTTTTAAACTTTCGTCGAGTTAATAGCATAAAGTTTTTTTATATTATTTTTTTATTTTGTGCAAATAAGTTTGAATAAAAAATTTGGCCAAAATCAAAATTATTGTGATTTTGGAGCCTTTGGTGGTATATCTAAACGTTATAATGAGTTTTCCATTCATACCAAAATGTATTGAAATTAATCGACGCCCTTTCTATTTTGTTTATTTTGATTACAATTTTTTTTCATTGTTTAATTTAATAAGGTAGAGATTATAAAGATTTAATAAGGTAAGATTATTGTTCTGGTATTATAAACAGCAAATATGTTATATTATCCACATACATGAAACATATTCTGAGAAAGTATTGACCGTTCTGAGATATTTTAGCCAGAAGAAGTGAAGATAGGAGATTGGAGTTTAACATATTCAGAAAAGACACTAGCGCTGAAAGATAATTTTTAATGATTTATAAAATTGCAAACAATATAAAATGCGAATTTTAAATTTTTAGTTCACCAGTTGCTTTATTTTCCTTTTCCAAAAAATATTTAAGCAAGGGATGGCATATATTAAGAATGTGGAATATTTTTTTCTTTATTTGGGGTTTTCGCCACGATCTAAAACTCAAAAAATATCAAAAATTTCTGTTCTTATGTAAATAAAGAATCACTGGGTAAAAACAACAAACCAAATGGAGCCAATATATTTTTTGTGTATGGCAATGATACTTACATTAACAATAATAAGTATCATTGACATACACTAAAAATATATTTGCTTTCTATCTTTTCATAATTTATAGAAATTAATATACTTTATTTTTAGATTCGTTTTGAAAACGAGAGGAGAATACTTCCCGAAACAGTTAGGCAAGTTTATTACAAAAAAAGAATCAGTGAGAAATTGGTCTCCGTTTGGTTTTTATTTTTACCCAGTGATTCTTTATTTACATAAGAACAGCTATTTTTGGTATTTTTTGAGTTTTAGGTCGTGGCGAAAAACCCAAATAAAGAAAAGATATATGAACACGCTACAATCATTCAGACATTAATGTGGAATGTGTGTTACATTAAAGGCTAGTGGCGTAACCATACCATCTGAGGCCCGTGGCAAATTCATGGGCGGGACCCTCCCAGTAAAAATTGTCACGTTGTAATGTAATTTTATTAAATCACTGAAGTAGTTACCCAACAGTATTACTAATATTATGTGCATTTTAGTTAAATATCTAATGAATTTTATTTTCAAAAGCATAGGTATTACATAATTTTAATGAAATAACAACTTAATATTAATAAGATATTTATTAATAAAATTCTTTTCTCCGAGCTTTCTGTTCCGCAAAAACATCAATAACATCATCAAAGTTTAAAGATCGGGCTATAGAATTTTCAATAGACAGTATAGCCAAGTTACGTAGCCTGTGTTGTCCCATATAGTTTCTTAAATAGGTTTTTATTAACTTTAGTTTCAAAAATGATCTTTCAGCACTAGCTGTAGTCACAGAAATTGTAACAAACAACATTAATGCAGTACTTACTTCAGGAAAGCTGCACAACATAAAATGATTCATTATTATTAATAAATCAGCAAGTTCTTTAATACACGAAAACTTTTCTATTTCGTCTCTGAAGGTGGACCGAAAACTTAGAATTTTCCTAGCAAATGATTCAGATATGTCTATTTTATATATATCAACAAATTCTAGAGCTTTTTTAATAGTTCAATGTCATTTAAATTTGGCAAAGTGGCAGGCTGCAAAACACTGAAATTGGAAACAATTTCATTCATCGGAAGGAAACGCGATTTCAGTTGATTAATAATGATGTCCAATACTCGATAAAATATGTTCACTTTGAATAAACTTTCTGAACTAAACGAGTTTTATAAAAATTCGGGGTTGATGGACCATTTTTCTGCTACTACTATTTGCTTCTTTTTTAAATTTTCAAATTCATGTCTTTACCTTTCCAATTATTCCAGACAAATTTTTAAACATTTTAAGGCATTTGAAAGATCGTTGGCTTTAGACTGAAATGTTTTAGAGGCTGCATCGATAGTTTGTAGAAGTTTACAATGGAAAACCAATAACATAATGAAATTATAGTTTTTGATCTCCTTCTTGAGTGAAATAGCTTCATTTCTTTCCTCTGATTTGCAATTTAACATAATTGTTTTCGTTAACGCTTTTTGGACTTCAACAAACCGAACTTTTAAAGCAAAAATAGCATCATAACGTCCTGCCCATCTAGTAGGGCTCAATGTTTTTAATGTTATTGAAGTTGAAGACTCACTTTCTTTATCAGATATAAAACTTGATAAGATTCCATCTTTTGATACTGTGCTCAAAAAAATTATAAAGTTGTTGAACTGTTTCAAAAAAATGTTGCATATCAATTACCTCTCTTACTGCATTCTTAAGTATCAGATTACAGACATTTGGCTCGATATCTTTTATGAGTTTTTGAACTCCACCATAAGTGCTTTTCATTATGTTAGCACCATTATATTCTTGTCCTCGACACTTATTTAGAGGTATATTTTTGTCATTTATGGATTTAATAATTTGGTTGGACATTGTTAAGGAAGTTTGGTCCTTAACATCAAGAAACCGTAAATATGACTCTTTAATGGTGAGCGCTTTTGGGATTCCATTTTCGTCTTTCTCGATCATATAATAACGGTAAAGTTCACACATTTGATCTGTTTTTGAAATATCTCGAGTCGTATCGAATATGATAGAGTAAAATGGTGTGGCATTTATTTTATTTATGAGTGCATTTTCTATTTTTAAAATCAGAACAGAAATTAGCTCATTTTGTATTTTTAGACTTTTATCTGGCCCCTTGGTTTACATAACAATTCCTGTAAAATCGGATTGAATTTTGCTAATAACTTAACAATACTCAAAAATTATCCTTGGGAACTTGGATTATTGCTATCTGTCTTTTCTCTGTGGTCACGAAAGGCTAAATTACATGTTGAAAGCGTCAGAGTAACATCAATGAGTCTAGAGGGTACTTAGCGCCAAAAAGATTTTTATTTCTGGATCATGGACTCTTACTCTTCATCTAGTGTTCCATGTAGCCGCCATTGTTTATACGTAAGACAAAACTCCAGGTGAATTTTCGACTTCTCCTATCTTTCTATGGCGTCTATAGTATGTTTCCAGTCGTCATAGCGTTCCATCCAAACATTTTGTATTTTTTTAGATGCCGGATTTGCGAATAATCAATATGGTTCACAATATGCCTTCTGAAGTATTAAGGAATAGGATAGCCATGTACGTTCAAGTTTCATGACAGACTTGGAAACAATATAGTAAAGTTTTTCTAGGAAAGATCTATTGTCACTGTCTTTTAAGAAAGGACCCTTAGGTTAACAATGTCTGTTTTCGATTACGAACCGTTTCACCTAATCATTCAGTTCTTTAAAATTACCCTTATCAGTAATATATGGTGAAGATGCAATATTGTTCACAATAAAATATGATTCACTTTTATTTTTGCTTGTACCTTGTTGTGGTTGTTCTGGATCTTGATATACACTGGTGTCGGGTGCTGCATCTGCTATTCTGTTACTTTTAGTTACGTCCTAATCTTAAAGTACTGACTAATTTTAGGTAGCTTGCTATTTTTTTCTTCAGACTTCCTCTTTCTCTTTCGCTTTTCGCTCCCACTTAGATATTTTCTAGAACTAGACATGTTAATATTTAACTTTCACAATTAACTTTACTTTGCCTCTATTTGCAGATCCAATAAAACAAAAACTACGAAAAATTAAAGATACAAATGAGCAATTGTCATAACAATCAAACGAAGAATGCGTAGTAGAGCCCTCCATACCTAAAAAATAGAAATCCGGGATTCCCGTAACATAGTGGGTCGCTAGCCCACCAGCGCCACAAAAAGTACTTTCTTGGTTAACAAAATGCGGGAATTCCCCGAGAACCACTATCTCGCCCGCGCCACCAAAGTACCGCGAAAAAAAATGAAACAACCAATGGATGCGTTCTAAAATTGATCGACATCCTTTTCTTATGAATGCGTTTAAATCTTAATAATTTATTTGATTTTGTATATGGTCTTTAGTTGTGTCTAACTTTAATTGATTTTAATTACTTATATAAAATTTATAATTTTTACTAAATTTTGTTAAAAATGTTAGGTTACTTAGGGGGCCCGTGGCATTTTGCCAGCCCTCCCACCCTATAGTTACGCCACTGTTAATGACTTCTCTGAAGATGTAATAAAAGGAATTACTAAAAACACTGAAATTTAATAAAATTATTCAGTATTCCTCTATGACCTTCCAGGAGAAAACAGAATACAAATTTGCATTAATTATATATGAACCCTAAAGTATATATGAGCTTGATAAAATATTTAAAAAAATTAACATAAAATTAGTATATATGTAAATATTCATTAATAAATTGCTGCAGTTATTGAATAATCCTAAAAATAATATTCGAAAAAATGAAACGTCTGAAAGGTCATGATAATCAAGGTCTGAAATCAAGGTTGAAAGGTCTAAAAGGTAATGATTGTAATGAGGATGGTTGCGGCACTTAATTGATGGAAATGTATACTAAATTATATAAATAAAACAAAGTTGTCTAATTTCCACTTATATTTTTCTCTAAAACATAACGCGTTTCGCTACACTGTAGCTTCTTCGGGTGGTTGACAAAGAATGAAATTTTATTGCGACAAATAGTAGGTACTAAATAATTAAGTAATTTTACATGTTTTTTGGTAATCCCAGAACCCTTACGCAGACTCTTTTTAAGGACATATTTAATAGTGAAGAATGGTTGAAGTTTATTTGGTCGTTAAGGACATTTATATGTTTGCGACGATTTATTTTCAAGCAAACATTATTTTAAAATAATTATTAAATGTATTTCTTTAATAAGATATATATTTAGGTAGCTGCGCGTGTATTCTGCTATTCTGAGTTTAAATGATATATCCGTTTTTTAAAACTATATTTACTAGAATGTTTGGAACTAAACCGTCGCAAATACACAGATGTCCTTCTTAACGACCAAATAGACATCAACCATTCTTCGCTATTAAATATGGCAAAAAACAGTCTAAGTAAATGTTCTGAGAATTCCCAGAAAAACATGTAAAATTATTTAATTATTTAGTACCTACTATTTGTCACAATAAGTTTCATTCTTTGTCAACCATCCGATGAAGCTACAGTGTAGCGAAACACGTTATGTTTTAGAGAAAAATATAAGTGGAAATTAGACAACTTTGTTTTATTTATACAATGATTCTAATCATAAATATATGGATGTACTAAGAAATGCAACAGTAGCAATATATAGAGAATATATATCTCAACTAAGATATAATAGATGAGATAGATTTGCCGATGATATGCCGATAGATACATCATTTTCATATTCCATTCAATATGTGCATAGTTCTTTATATTCATTAAGCCATTTCCTAAAAAATTAATTGTGCATATATATCGAAAAAGTCAAAATATTTCAACATTTTCAGTGGCTATAAGTGTAGAGTAAATATTTTTTTTTTACTCAACACTTACTCACGAACTAAGTCGGCGGACCCCGTCAGCAGTATTGCACCTTTGCAAATTGCGGATAGAAAACCTAGCTGCAAATACTAATTTGTGTCTAAAACTTGTTTAGTGATGATGCGCGTATTTATCTTGGCAGTTTTGCCTTTAAACGAAACTGTTGTGAGGCTAGGAAAATCCACCGATTATTCAAGAAAAGCCGACGCACCTGAAACGAATCACTGTACGGATATTTGGCCGAAGGGATCACTGGTCCGTACTTTTTTACAAAAGGCCAATATATTTACAGTATTAAAATATACTATGGCCAACAAAATGGGTAGAAGCGTTGAAAGCTAAGTAAGTAAATAAGTAAGTAAGTAACTAATAGGAAATAAGTTTCTAACAAAAACTTTAAAATGAATTAAATAAGTCACGAAATTAAGGCAATTTTAAAACATCATATTCAAGAAGGGTTTAAAGCGACTGATGCTGTTTTTGAAATTTGCGAAGAGGTGCGATCAGTTTATTGCTTATTGGCCCTCGGCCAGTCGTGATAGTTTTTATTTTTCGATTGATGTATTCATTTTGTGTTGTTTATATGTTTGACATAATTCGAAAAGTTGTTGTACATCATCTTCATACTCAGATCATCTCATTACGGCATGATCTGAGTAGTAGATCATACTGATCTTCCTATTATCTATTTTATACCCTAAATTTAAAGGCACTCCTTTAATGACTTTGTCCATTATGCGATTGTTATATCTGATTTCTCCCGGTTCTGGTATATCTGCTGTAGTATGTGTATCGACTCGTACTTTCATCTTATTTTCTTACTATTTTTTGGATGTTAGCTTTTCCGATATAATATCTATGACTACTTTGAGTTCTACCTTATCAGAACCTTTGGTTAAACCGATAAAACTTACATTATTATATCATATCGCATTCTCTTTCACGTGTTTCATGGCGAATATGGTGTCAGTTCCAGACTTATTTTTCCTGAAGCCTTGTTACTCATCCCTATTTAAAACCATTTATTTTTAGTTGCGTTTTTGTATGCCAGTGAACAGTTTCATGGTTGGGCATAGGAGCGTTATTTCTCTATTATTTTCAGGGCCAGTTTTGTTTCCTTTTTTAACCCTTTCCGATCTGAAGGTACTAATATATACCACATTCTTTTTTGTCAAATATACAGAATACGCCAACAATCCGCGCTTACACTTACTGATGATTCATTCTAGTACCGTTCGTATGAGCCAATCAGAGCGATGGATTCCATGTTCCGCGAGAAACGGACAATCAATTTGATCTGCAAGTTACAACCTGCAGGGCCGTGAGCGAGTTTAAATGTGGATTCTTCAAAATTGTTTTAAAAATAGTATATATTAAGTAAGTGATATTATTTTGCATTATTTAGTTTTAGCACATTATTTTATGTGTTTAGTTTACGAAAACCGGCGAGGATCTAAAAGTACAGTTTGTTTAAAAATTTAGGGATTTTTATGATACACACAGATAATGAATGCAGTGATTTTTGTTATATTTGCCGGCATTTACCCTTTAAATTTACGTTTAAATTGTTGTTTTATTTGTTGTTGATGTACTGAAATGGATATTTCAAAACATACTGCTCTTATTGAGGCTCTGTTGTTAGAAGAACTTCCAGACTGTGACGATGAGTCTGATGTGGAATTTTCAGACGAGAAATAGAGAAGGATGTTCAACTAGCAAAACCGAGAGGCTTTGACGACATTTTTGAAGAGGCTGTTGAAAGGATCCGTAAAGAAATCCAACCGTTATCTCCTACAAATGAAAAATTACCACCAGAATCTTCTATTGATCAGGTATCTACATCATCGGTCCCTAGTCCTAGATCTGACACCTTCCTCCTTGCCCAGAGCAACCGACAAATGATTGTCGAACTAAATCGTAAGTGGAAAAAGCGAAACTGGGAGTCAAATTTACCGGAACATTCAACAGATACCGAAGTAGTACAACAATGTTTTGCTCACTGTACAACACCGACTGATATATTTCTAGTATTGATTGATGGAGTATTAGATGATATTGTGTACCAAAACAACCTAACCTTTACAGCAAGACAAGGTGTTGAATCTAAAAAAGGAAAGTTTGGATAGGCCATTACTCATCGGCACCTGATCTAAACAAACCACTTTTATGCAAAACCATGCGAAGAGACATATTAGCAATTATTTTATTACTTCTACATTGTTATGATATTACCTAAATGCCTACGAACTGCAAGGATAAGCTGTACAAAATAAAACAATTAATTGACGCGCTAAGTAAAAATTTCAAGGGTGTTATCATGGGACCCGAGACATAAACGTGGATGAGTCGATGATTAAATTCAAGGATAGGTCTGCACTGAAACAATACCTACCGATGAAACATATCAAAAGAGAATATAAGTTGTGATGTTTGGCTGACCAGAGAGGTTTCATAAAGAAATTTCATATTTACCAGGGAAAAGACGAAGAAATGACCTCAACATTTTTACAACTTCTACTTAGGCGAAAGAATTGTTCTAGAATTGACCGAGCAAGAATGGGGAAAAGGCAAAATTGTCTATTTTGACATTTTTTTTTCCTCTATTGCTTTGCTAAAAAAATTGAAAACTGAAAATACCTATGCTTGTGGGACAATCAAAAGTAATAGAAGGGAGCTTCCAGGAAATATGCTTGCTGATCCTGAAATAAAATGAGGAAAGAGCCATTATCGATTTTCAAACTTAGATATTGGATATTGGAAATTGAAAGACAACAAAATGGTAGATTTAGTGTCAAATTTTCATAGAAACGAGGAGGCCACAGTATCACGTAAGGAAAATGGAACAATGTTTACAGTAGCTTGCCAAATGACAGTCAACGATTACAATGCCTACATTTGTCAACCGAAAATCACCAAAATGGTGGCATACATTGTTCTGGGGTGTCATAGACATAACATTTGTCAACATCTTTGTTATTCATGGCCTTATATTCGAAGAAACTATCGTGAAAGTTTTCCGATGATCTGTTCTGGTTAATGACGATGAAAGATGTTGATTAAAAAAAGAAGTTCTATAAATAACGTTTTAAGTCCTGATCATTATAAAAGGCGCAAATCTATTTATTCTACGGTGAGAGTTATACATTTGGGTAACAGAGGCATACAGGCAAAGAGTAGAGGAAGATGTGATGTTTGAAGCATCAAGAAGATACAATCGAAACCACATAGTAAATGTTCTCATTGTAATGTATTTTTACGTTTAAATGACAAAAAAAATAATTGTTTTGTTGAATACCACGAAACAAACGTTTGATCTTATATTTCTTTATTACATTTATTTTTTAATAAAGTTCCTATCATTGTAGGTCTGTGAAATAGTACTTCTAGGCGTAATAAAAATGTATGGTTACATTTTTTAATATACTGTTAAATAATTTTGTCAATTCCGCTACCAGCTGATCGCCAGTGTTTATTTCTGAGTCTGCTAGCAATCTGCGTGTACTTTCATTTGTTACTAATTCTAGATTGTATTTCGTTTGATGTATCGCTGGCTTCCTTAATCTGTATTGTTGCTCTATTAATAGCCTGCTGAGTATTAGGTTGTGATTTGTTCCGGTATTCGCAGAGATTAATAATCGTAGATTTAAAATCTATTTTGTCTATCTATCTATTTAATCTATAAAGTATATGGTGGATTTTTGATCTCTTGTATCGTTGAAAGTGTATTTGTGTTGATTTTCATAAAGGAAAAATGTGTTTATAATTCTCATTTCATTTCGGGTGTAGAAATCAATTCATAATTTGCCATTTTTATTTAAAATTTGTTCCTTGTATTTTTGTTTTATACCTTCTAATACTTCGTTTTCTATCCATGCATTGAGATCTCCGAATATTATTATTCTTTGGGTGTTGTTTGTATCATCTATTATAATCAGAAGTACAAATGAATTGGTATATCTTCTAGTTTAACTTAAGTGTTACTGTCATTGATATATTCAATGTTCTCAGCATTGGCTGAAGATTTTGTGTGGTAGAATGCCACAAAATGCCCTAAATGTGCTCTCTGTTGCTTTCGTTTTCCACTGTATATTAGAATGTAGTTGTCATATCGTTGAGTTTCTTGTACTTTTATTTTTGTATCTGTTAATCCACATATGTCAATGATGTCTTTGTTCATTTCTAGTACTACCTCTTGATGTTTACCATTCCAGGATGTGATGTTCCTGCAAGCCAGTCTAGTTGTTTTGTTTTGTCCCGATTTTATCTATCCATTTGATTTTCCCGCGTAATCATCGTATTCCATCCAATATCTGAGCCTATGAGTCCGTTTAGATTTACTATAAACAGGTAGCTGGCTTAATTTATAAACCCTCCTCCTTTATCCTGGCTTAGAACCGGCAACGATACTCTTTGAGCTACTCAATCCAGTCATTGATTACTCCAGGCGGGGTTCTAACTAAGTATTAAGTAACTAAGCACCTCAAAAATGCAGCTACTCTTTTTTCACCCTAATACGATGGTTGTTATTTATGTTTCCGGAATTGGCGGAATGGTGTTGCTAGAAACCATCTGACATGTGCATCCTAAAGTTTGATATTGTTGACTGGATACTTACTTAGGTCGCTTTATCATACGGACGTTATTTGTGTTGTTTAGCGACTTGAAAATTTCACCTCAGTCAAAAAATGTAATTAACTCATGAACATTTTCATGCGATGATTTTGCTACGACTTTTGACCTGGATTATCTCAACAACAGTGCATAGTTTAATGAATTTATTCGTGGCCGTCGTTCGTTCAATAAATAAATCTAATAAAGCAAAATCGTCATGTGAAATATTTAACCGTGAAAAAGATTTGTGCGCGTTGGATTCCGCATAATTTGACAATCGACGAAAGAAAGGTTGATGGCGATTGGTGCAAAGAAATGCTCAAAAACTATAATCGCGGTGCGTCAATTATGAATAATGATTGCAATTTGTGTTTGCAATTTATGAACCCGAAAGTAACAGCAGTTGAGCAGTTGACTGTAGCAGTTGACTGTATGGGTCTTTCAAATTGAAAGATTGTATTGATTGAATTGAAAAGTTGTTCGCGCAAGAAGCAAATGGTCGTCTGTTTTTGGGGATAAATGAGCATGTGGCTACAGTGCCAGTAGGGAATCGTAGAATTGTTAATTCCTATATTGTTAAAAAATTGTCAAAAAACTGGCAAACAACTATTTGTTTGCCAGTTTTTTGAGGAAATTAGAAAAAAAACAACCAGCGACGCAGGATCATTCTTCACCATAATAACGTAAAGATGGGTTGGCACATATTTGATCATTAATGGCTTATAATGGTATATAAATAATAACATAGAAAATAAAGATAAATACAATAAGAATAAAGTGAGATTGGATATTGGAATACAATGAATTCATTGAATAATGTATTCCATAATATTTTTATTATTGTGAATTTTAAGAAATTCATAAATTATAAATATCTCTTGTATTAAATATTATATATCAATTATTTTTTTACCTATCAGCATTTCATACAACCTCTATCTGCAAGAAGCAAAACATATAAAATAGTCAATTCGCAGAAATAATTCATTATTCATTCTAGTTCTGATATTCAAATTTATTTAAATTAAAACGTCCCTTGCATCTTTAATGAAATTCAAATTTATGAAACTTCCTGTGCCAATTTCCAGTTAGGTAAGATTTCTGGGTTTAAATTAAATCTAGTTTCAACCCATAATAAAACTTTGTGCGAATTATATCTTATGACGTTACGTTATATTTCAATATTATATATTATTACACAAGTCTACTGTGGATTTGATGCTGGAAACACTAAGACTGTTTTTAAATATTCTCATTATTCTGGTGCTTACGGTACATATATTTTTTGAAATGTACTTGTAGTTTTGTAGAAAAAATACGATTATTTCATATTTTTCACCATTTGTTACATCACTGAACATGAAGAAAGTTTTTTTTATGATTTCTTCGAATGAGTTTCTCCCAGGAACTCACGCATGATATCCCAGCAGTAATCAGCCATCAGGTGTTCATTCTATCGACCCTGGTACCTTTCTTCCATATCTTTTAGATCCTGATGAAATCGCTCTCCTTGTCAGACTCTAAGAACCAAGGTTGTCCGGAAATTTGTCTAAATGGTTGTGAGAGTAGTGAACTTTGATACTTGTACAGGGTCCGGCAGGGAGGTATGGTGTTTTTGAAAGGAGTGTTAGGCGCGGCAGTGTCGAGCGAATGTTTTCAGGATGGCTGATATCTACTGGTTCCACAAGGCCATCTCAGTAGCCATGGAGCCGTGGTCTGTGTCACATTGCGCGTTTATTTACAACAATTTTATTGAAACTGCTCACACAGCGACGATTTCGATATCATTTTAACGTTGGTCGGCATGATCGCGTTCCAAAACGCGATACCATTATGAAGTGAGTGAACAAATTTCAAATAACAGGATACCATAACGCGCGAAATTGAAAGGATTCCTCGTGCCATACTCGAAAGGGTGGTTTGATGAAAGGATTCACATCCGTCTAGAAGAATGCCTATCCGTCCTACAAAAATGGACGCCACCTAACTGATGTGATTTTTTGCACCTGACTGTATTATGTATACTTTAATGGCAATACACTGCTAACGTATAAAAGCAATACATTTTGATATTCGTTTGAAAATAGGAGTGTGTCAATTTTTTCAAAAACAACATACCTCCCTACTGGACCCTGTATTACATCCAAGCTTTCTGAAATTTTTCAGCATGTTTTACACCAATTCGCGCTAAATTTAGGACTTGTAATTCCCTAGGAAATTTTTTGCAACATTGACTAAAGAAACCAGGCTAATGATTCTATATTATTCATTGTATAAACGAAACTGTTATCTTTTATCAAAAGCTTAATTTGGAGTCTACCGAAAATGCCAGCCTTAAATTTCTCCTTGCTCAAACCAGGCAATTTCCTGGATATATAATTAAAATAGAAACCATTTTTATCCATTGTTTTAAAATAGATAGGCAAAATTATTTTCGATCTAGTAACTAACGCTGTATTTATAACATTTTGTTTCCCAACTGTTAACTCTTTTCTTTCAGGTCAGTTTTTTTACTCCAATGCTTGCTTTTAGCTCTGCTATCCCTCAAACGGAAAAAACATATAAATTTTGTGTAGCCACATTTTTGAAGTTGAATAGTGGAATGAGCAATGGGAACGTCACCATGCTTATTGTTATCATGTTGCGAAGTACATTTAAAATCCGCTTGGAACTGTCTATAGAACAGTCTCCATTTATTTTGCTGGTAGTCCCAGAGAGCCATTTTTGATAAAAAACTAC
>JARFXV010002659.1:0-47120 GCA_031761425.1 Cosmopolites sordidus | reverse complement strand
ACACATGCAAAGCTTTAATAAAACTTGATATCTCCTTATCATAGACTGAAATAATTATTTAATAAGTATCACTTAATTTCTATTGAAAGGAGAAATATAAATCCGATAATTCAAATATAAAAAACGTTAGTTAATATCATATCAAATGAGAAGCTGCTGGTCAGTCAATACATTTAGCATCATTTTTTATATCAAAAATTCTTCAATTCTATTGGAATCTTGGTGTGAAACCCAATACTCGTAGATCAATTCTTCTATTAGAACCTTCGGTGTGAAACACCAAACTCAAAGAGACCACTGAACACCAAGTTACTTTTTTAAAGTTCTCGACGCACGTTTCACTAATCATGTTAGAAAGAAAGAAAAAAATGAACCGGCCTTACATTAATAAGTTGAAAAAGTAAGGTTTGGTAATAATTGTTAATATTTGTTAATAGTAAGGTAATAACTGTTAATGTAAGGCTTAGTAAACTTCACGGTTTATTTTTTTTCTTTCCTTTGTTTTCTTTTTTTTTAAAGAAAATATTGGAAAGAAAAAATAAACGGTGAAGTTTACTAAGCCTTACATTAAAAATTATTACTTTTTTTACTTATTCACTTTTTTACACAACTTTTTTACACTTTTTTACACAATTATTATTTTTTCAATTTATTACTGTAAGGCTTAGTAAACTTCACCGTTTATTTTTTCTTTCCTTTTTCTTCTTTTTTTCTTTTTTTCTTTTTTCTTTTTTTCCTTTATCCTTTTTTTACACGCTTCATAAGGCAAGTAGTAGGCTTCCTAGGTAGTAAGTTAGTAATTAAGGTTATTATATAAATAGAACATAGTTTAGTTTTAGAGTTAAATTAAATCATCTTCTGATGATGCTAACATGGTTAGCGAAACTTGCGTCGAAAGCTTTAAAAGAGTGATTTGATGTTTAGTGGTAAATCTATTTGAATTTAGTATACTCGTAGAGGTTTACTGCTAAAGTTGCGCCAGAATCAATATAATCCAGACATTAACCGGCAAAAATTGGGGCGCAAAAGCTGACATACTTCGAACTGCTACACTCTCACTTGTATACTCGGCTAATGAATATTGCGTGCCGGTATGGCTTAATAGTGCATACGTATCCCTAGTAAACACACAACTAAATAGTGCTTTACGTATTATTACCGGCACTCTCAGACCCACGCCACTCCAATGGTTCCCAGTTTTAGTCAATATCGTCCCATCTCAAATAAGAAGTCATGCAGCAGCAGTGAGGAAATTTAGTAACTGCTATACCCATGCTAACTCAATACTTTATGAGGGACTACAAAATCTCCCCAACCTAAGGCTACGATCCAGAAATCCCCCGTGTATTATAGACCCAACAATGACAGGAGAAGATTTCCACCTGGAACAGAAGGGCAGAGAGGTGTGGTCAGCTATGCTCATAATGGATACCTTATACACGATCCATCAGAACTCCATCAGCTTAGCCCTTTCTGAACTTGCCAAGGAAGATGCAACTACTTAATGTACCGATGGGGTAAAACCGAAATTCCTGCCTATAAGTGCGGCGCATATCAGCAGACCACAAACTACATAGTAAACGAATGTCCCGAAGACTCTTAGGTATAGGTCTCATCGAACTATACCGAGCATCGACATCATCTGTGTAATATATTCTTTGTTTAGATTTAGTGTTGTAATAATTTATATTCTTATTTTAAATTTAGTGTTATAATAGTTTTTATTTCTATATTTCTATGTTTGGTTTGTGGTATATTCGATCTTGCATTCTTTCTTGATATGTCATTCGAAATAATAATAAAACCACTAAATTCCAAATCACCTGTTTTTAATGTTTTGACGCGCGTTTTGCTAAGTATGTCATCATCAACATCAGCATCAACAGAATATAATTCACTCTGATGTTCTAATTAAGTTTGGTAAAACGTTGTTGTTTTTCAAGGTTCGTAAACAGATATATTCAAAATGATTTGGGTTATTTATTTATAGCGGTCAGAAAATATTTACTTGTATTTCTGATTCTATACAATAGCATTGCGACGAACTTTTAATATTAAGTGCTAAGCAAACCTATCGAAAACTTTTCCGAAACATTTATAATTATAAAACAAACATAGATGGAAATGATTTCCTATTTCATTCACAGATTTGTGAAACACATTGTGAAATTGTGCGTGTATTTATAAAAAATCAGCCAAAATTTTCGTTGCGATATATAGAAATGGAATTAAATATATCGAAATATTCAATTCATCGCATTTTAACCGATCATTTGGGAATTTGGAAGTTTACTGCACGCTTTGTTCCACCCAAATTGACTGACGACCAAAAATTGCTTCGAATCCAACATTGCAAGGACATAATTAAAGAGTCGAAAAAGAACGAAAACTTCAAAATACAGCATTGTTACTGGTGACGAGACGTGGTGTTTTCAATATGGTCGCAGAAATCAAGCGTCAAAGGGCCGAATGGCGCACCCGAGCGAACCAAATCTGAAGACAAGCCTTCTCGAGAAATAAAAAATCAAAACAATGTTGATTTGAGTACAAAGAGTTCATTCCACCTGGTTAAACGATGGAACTGTGGTATATACACTATAACATACTGTAAAAATATATATCTGATGAATTTAATGTCCAGTTCAAAGTTTGATATAAAAGTTATTTCAAAAATATGAGAATCATTTTAAAATTTTTTCATAGCAGAAGATAACTGACGCGATTTTCTCTTTTATTCGACACTACTTTTATTCGAACCATATAATGTACTGCTTCGCACTAAAATAAAGTTTTATTACTTATGACAATATTTAATATTTTTTTCTTATTACATAAGAACAAATAAGGAAAGAGAAAAAATTACTTTTTACACAAAAGTTTTAATAGGGTCTTGAATTTTGATTCACTTAAGAACGTATGACTTCTATAAAATTGTGAAAAACAAAAATCTACCAACACTTTTGGGTGTTTTTTAAATTAGAGTTGTCCTTTTCGTGACCGTTCTTCTCTACAGAATAAGAATTAGAAGAGTAAGAGTGTTTTAAAGTGAACAATAGTAGTAATTGCTGGATGGGGATTATAAGGGACGAAGATACAAATCTGTTCACTGAAATTATAACTTTTGATGAAACCTCTAGAAAAAAATTTTAAGTTTAATCCATCAATAAATAATGAGAAATGAAAACTGAAATGGTTGGATGTTGTTTAGATATATTTAATTAAATTTAACTTATTGAAAATTATATTTTTTTTTAATTTTTAAACTACTAATACCGCTAGTGTTTGAATAGTTTACCGATATTAAATCACAATTAATTAAAAATTAGTTTACGACATTTATGTAGTTTTACGACATATTCATTAAATGATGTTCCGTTGTTTAACCAAACAACAATTTAGTGACTTTAATAAAGAATTACATATGGTGCAGTTAAACCATATCCATTTCAGTTCATATTCATCATTAACATTAATTTAGTCAAGTTAAACATCTGAAAAATACTGTTTTAAAAAATCCAAAAATTCCAACCACATCAAAACTGGTAAATGAAAATAGAAAGAGGTGTTTTTCCATTATACACAATTTTAAAAAATCATCAAAAACAATTTAGCGGCAATTAACGGAACCCCAAGCAAAATAGGATTTTGGAAAAGAATTAAATTCAATTACAACAGTCAAACCTCAACAGTCAGTCTTTTGATGTTACCGCTATAGATTAGCTTAAAATTTTAAAACGCTCAGAACATTTATGTTTATCTACTTCTGGTAAGAATATCAACTTAATAATATATAATTATCAAATTTAATGGTTAACATTGAAATTATTGTTTGTCAAATATTTTTCTGAGAGTGATCATAATATTAGCAAAATGCATTAGTTTATATTATTTGTTAATCAAAATTATTACGTAATATTATAGGTACAAGAATGATCAGTTTTCAAAATGTAGCTTTCTTGATACTATAGGTCAAAGTATATTTTCAAAAATTCCTAGTTCCTTACTGCAAAAAACTATGGTATCTCATTTTGTCCAAGTTCGGATTATCGGAGCAATATTTATAGAAATATACCAATGGACGACAATAACCAAAATCGAAAGAAGTTAACTGGGTGCTGTATGTTTATATACACATATGTCCAAAAGTTTGAAATATTTACAAAATTTACAATTTATGCCTATGGTACTCTTAAAATTGTAATGGACATTTATTCTAGACCGTCTTTAAATGAAAAAAAGAAAAGCGTTGTTTTCCTGATAGCACAGGTTTTTCTATTTTTGCATATTCCGTTTATACCGGTATTTATAAGTTATTTCAGTTCTTTTTCAATCTTCAATCAATTCGTTTAAAAATGTCTAGAAACATGATATCTCATTTTAGCAGATCAATTATAATTGCTTTGTTACAATAGAGCTTTAATCAAAATGATAACGCGGAAATTGAAGGTGTTTTTCAAAAGGTCTGTATCGAAAATTCACAAAAAATCCATGAGACAAATGACGTAAATAATCGCCCCAGAAGTGATACAAAAAGATGTACAACAGCTGCACAAGATGGACATATAGTAACGATAGCTCGAGGAAATCGTCTGGAATCTACAAGTAACACATAAAAGGAGCTGTTTAGGCTAGAAGGGGTAAATATTTTGCGACAAACGATAGCATGCAGACTGACAGCGGTAAATTTGCATTGTAGAAGACCTTTACGTTATCTCAAAGTAATCTTTCAACAAAAAATGCAAGATTGCAATAGGCTCGGGAAATGGTGAATCATAATCCTAACTGGAATAAGGAAATGTTCTCCGATGAGACGAGAATTGACTTGGTTTCTGATTCACGAAGAACATTAGTTTAGAGAATCCACATACCCGACTAGATACAGCTCAAACACGTATGCCATTTCAAGGTGGGACCGTGATGTTTGGGTGCTGAACTGGTGCTGTATACATCGAGGAAGTTTGAAATCCTGTTGTGAGTTTTTTCCGATGCGGAGTGGGCGGCAGATTTGTTTGCATGGATGACAATTCATCTCCTCATCGAACACTAGCAGTACAAAATTTTCTTAAAGAGGAGGGCATAACCAAGTTAGGGTGGCCAGCAAATTTTCCTGACATGAATGTCATTGAACTTGCTTGGAACATTCTGACAACACGCATAGAGAAACGAAATAATCCTCTTTTTACCCTGCGAGAAGTAAAAGATTGTGCTCGTGAAGAATGAGAGAGAATTCCACAAGCCCAAAAACTTAATTTTTACCTTCTAATAAATACGTAAAAGTAGTACAATTTCAATACTTTGTCGTCGGTTTTGTTTTGAAAATAATATAGAAAAATGCCATAGGTGTAAAATAGTAAATGGATAAATTTAATGAATTATTTGACATCTAATATTACTTTGCAAACACTACACAAAGAAATGTACTCATTTATAGATCTCTTTATTACTAAAATATACATTTTCTCCTAATAGCCTAATTGATATTCCATTTTTTAAAAACTGGTCTGGTTTTTAAATTTGTGAAGTTTTGTTTTATAAAGAAGGCTGGGCGTGTATTTGTCAACTACATTTATTAGAGAAATACAAATAAACTGTTTTCAACACATAACTAACATTTTTATCAATGCCATAACGCGAATTGAATTCTGCATTTATGCAGAATTTGCAGAAGTTCTGCAAATTGTCTTAATAAAAATAGATGTACTAGAAAAAGTGTCAAAAATTAAAGTAAAAAAATCACAGTGTATTTTTAAATTACACTGGTCTATAAAATTCAAACTTTTTTGCTACACGAAAACATCTGTCTAATTTAGATAGTACCATGACAACCTAACAAGAATATATTAATAAAAAAAAATAACACGTCAGGTTTCTTTGTGACATTCAAATATGTTTTTTTATAAAAATCGTATGAAAATACACTTACACTTATGCAATTATGCACTTATACACAATTTTTATAATTTTTGCGAATACTTAGCTTCCGGTAGGTCCCCAGTAGTCATCGGCTAACATCCCAAGATTCCATTTCCCTTGATATCCCACCTCTATAAGGGAAATATCCTGGTGAAATCTCTTGCCGCGTTCGTCAATCAGAGCATCCAGGTATTCAGGGAAAAAATCCACATGTGAATTCAGAATATGTATCTTCAAGACATATTGCACCCCAAAGCTTTGTATGAGATACAAATTTATTAATTCAATATATTTGTAACCATTAATTTAAATTAATTTAACTTTGTAGTGGTAGAAAATAGATTCCAGCCATTTAACCTAGATCCCAAAAGCTAAGCCTGTTTTTTAGATAAAAGCAAATAACGTACCAAATCATTTAGGCCACCTTGTGTCAATATGTGTGGTTCTTTTGAAGTACTTGGTTCATAAGTTGGATCACATACTGTTTCTAAGTTGTCGTATCGACTAGCAGCAGCTGCTTAAGTTTCTAATGGATTTAAAGCTGTTAGCACAGACAATTCGGCACTATGTGGGATTAGCTTTTTTGCAGATGACAGGTCTGGGTATTTTATGATGTGTTTCAACTTAGTGATACCCGCTGTAGCAGTGAAACAAAAATAACAATCACTTACGTGATCTGTTGGTTCGGTCCAAATCATTGTCACAGCAAAGGGCATATGTCTAGATCCCTTAACCCAACCCAGCAGAAGTCTGACACATGTTACACAGCAGATATGTAGAACCTAGGATTTATCTTGATGGAACACAGGAAAACCGAAGTAACCCACATAATGTTTGGTAACTAATGGTTTGAAATTTCGACGCTGAGAAGTAAAAGTTAATTCTTCACACACAAAACAAAAACTCTATCCGGGTGATTTAAACATTTTCGTGGCATATTTACAACCTTAACGAATATCAATAAATTTAAATTTGTTGACTATAATAGCTATATAACGTCAGGAATAACGTAATTCAAATATAACCACGTACATGAGGTGAAATGAGGGCAAAAAATTACAAAAAAACTGAGGGTAAATGGAAAAAACATTGTTTTTCTAATGAGAGCAGATAAGTATAATCAAATATCATTACAAAATTCGTATGACTAAAACAGTGTTTATCAGTTTTATAAGGGATTTTAATCAGTTTTTCAGAATTATATGTTTCAATGAATATGTATTATAAAGCTGCAAAAGGCGAACATTTACTCACGTCATACTCAAAGCATTAATCAAAACTTAGCAAATAAAAATACAAATTCAGTTTAAAATAATAATTTTGCAAATCTCGAAAAAATAACCTCTGAGTTGAAATTCTTTTTGTAACATTTTATACTTTGCCGGTGGTTAAATGATCGAAAAAGCGAAATTTCAGTCAAGAAGATATGTTGTGTATTTTTGATATTTTAATAATATAATATACATATATGTCCAAAAGTTTTTTTATTGATATTAAGTTTTTCTTTTAATCGTTTACGTAATCATCATTTTATTACAACTCTTACTGTTACCAAATAAAACTCGATACTAAATGACCAATGTGTGTAAAATTCATAAAAGAACAATTTTCAATAAAACTAATAAGAAGAAGTTCCTCCATGGGTTTGCATGCATGTATGTGGGCGATTTGGCATGCTCTCGATTAAATGATCAATTTGGGTTTGGGGCATTATCTCCCATTCTTTACATTATCTTCGATTCTTTTAGTTATCGTAGGGTAAGAGAAGGATTGTTTCGTTTCTTGATGCGTGTTTTCAGAATGTCCTAAGCATGTTCAATGGCATTCATGTCAGGGGAATTTGCTGGCCACCACAACTTGGTTATTCCCTCGTCTTCAAGAAATGTTTTTAATGCTGCTAGTTGATGAGGAGGTGCGTTGTCACCCATGAAAACAAATCCATCTTCCACTGCGCCTCGGAACAGATGCAGGATTTACAACTTCCTCGATGTACACAATACCAGTGACTCTTCTCTTCAGGACCAGTAGAGGTATCCATGTACCGCTAATAATAACACCCCAAAACATCACGCTCCCACCTTCAAATGGTGTACATGGTTGAGCTGTTTCTAGTCGGGCTTGTCGACCTGGAGCTCTCCAAATTAATGTTCTTCGCAAATCAGAAACCATACCAATTCTCGTCTCATCGGAGAACATCACGTTGTTCCGGTTAGGGCTATGATCCACTATTTCTCGAGCAGATTGTAATCTTACATTTTTTTGTTAAAGGATTAGTTTGGGAACACGTAAAGGTCTTCTGCGATGCCTAACCAGCTCCCTTGATATACCACTTGTAGATTCCAGATGATTTCTTCGAGCTCTCATTGATATCTGCCGGTCTTGTGCAGCTGTTATACATCGTTTTTTTATCACTTCTGGGGCGATCCTTTTTGTCATTTATCTCTTAGCATTTTTTATGAATTTTTGACACAGTATTTTTGGGAAACACCTACAATTTCCGCGATAATACTTTAATTAAAGCCCTGTTGTAACAAAATTACTTACTAAAATTACTCTTCTGTTAAAATGAGATATCATGTTTCTGGGCATTTTTAAACGAATTGATTGAGAATTGAAGATCTAAAATAATGTGTAAATACAAGTATTAACAAATGGATAAAAATCGAAAAACCTGCGTTATCAGTAAAACAATGCTTTTGTTATTTTAATTTAAAAACCGTCTAAAATAAATATCCATCACAATTTGTAGAGTATCATTGGCGTATATGTACCATTTGTAAATATTCCAAACTTTTGGACATATATGTAGTTAGCAATAAGTAACCCAAACAGTCTCGTAGGACCTCCGTATACACGGTTTCATTTATCTGCGATTCGCTACAAGCCTGCGAACCTGTTGTGTTGTAGTTGAGGCATGCATATACATAGGAAAGCGGAGACAGAGAAAATAAAGCTTGGGTTTAAATAACGAATAAGTTTAAAAATCATTTTAAAATGGTTCCTAAACCCAAAAGACGTGGGGTGGTCAGTATTAGTAAAAAATCAAATATTGACAAAATTAATCAAATAAAAAAAGTCTGTTACAGTCATTGCCAAGATCTATAATATAGATGAATCTTCGATATGTATTGCTAAACAAAAAGACAATTCGAGCTAAGTTTACATAATGTAAACTAATGTGCTAAGTACGTAATGATATAGTTAAGGCAAACAAAGTTTTACCTTTATCGGTGGAAAATATGACAAGTCAAAAGTTTCCGGCTGATGATAATACGTTGCGACTAAAAGCATGGTGGTTCTATATAATGACATTCGTTCGAAAGGTGAAACAGAAGAGGAAAAAAATCATTTCTAGGAAGTAAAGGCTGCTTAAATTCAAAATTTGGTTTAATGTAAAAAAGCATGAATGTTACGAATTGAAACCAGAAAGATTCTAGATGCTGGAGGAATTTATGGAACAAAATGCCTTTCATAATTTTGCAGACACCCTTAATATTAAATCACATTTAACGACGGTACTTAACTCAGTGCACTAAATAGGTGGATAAGGGAATTAGCGATACGGCAAAAGAAGAGCTGATTGATTACTTAGACAAACAGCATGATATATTCATTAACAAGAACTTAGCAAATCTAGTCAAATCTTTTTCAGCAAAGATGACGATGAGGATAATTGTGAGCAGAACCTTTGGAAAAATCTCTTCGAACTTCGAAAGCAGCATAAAAATTATTCGCCCTATAGCAGCAACTTTAGAATTTTTACAAAATCTGTCTGAATATCTGAAATAAAAACACAAAACCGATAACTCTTTAAAAAACTGTCAAGGTCTTGAAAGATGAATAAATGTGCAGCACAAGATGGTGAAGTGTTTTGTTTCCAACTGATCTTGCCTAATAAAAATGCATATGTTAAAATTGTATTAATGATCCTATTTTAATTATATTTTCTTCTTGTGTACTATGTAATTATTAATTAAGTGAAAATAATGTTTTATAATAACATAACAAAATTGTTTTGTGATAATTAAATATTGAAAATTTGAATTAAAATATTAAATTACAAAATTATTTTGTGATGATTATATAAATAATATTATAGCACAATGTTTTTCTTTGATTATTCGGTTTTGATTTTGCATTATAAACACAACAATATCAGGTCCCCATGTTCTCTACTATCCGCGAAAGACAGTGAATATCAACTCCCGGTAAGAGAGCTCTATTGTATATTTCAAGTAGTATTTGAAAGTAACCAAAGGTTTTCAAATTATTTTGCAGATTAGTTGATAAATGATCCTATAAAACAAATATTACAATTAGCACAGAGATATTGCTGAGGTTTCTGCGATTTTCCCTTAATGTTAAAAGCCATTGATATAATATAGCGATAATTTTTTAATATAGCCCATGCATCTTTTTTATGACTCGCATATTATAAAATAGTGAAAAGGTTAGCAGAAATCTTGATCAATTTGTCTATTCAAAATATAGAATCTTCAAACGCTTGGAAATCATATATCTTGTAATGTAATCCTTTTTTTTTGTTGATTACTTAAATCTCGGTCATTCCTCGGAGGTAGTTGGGTCATTGGTCCCGGTTTGATCTCGTCGGCACTTCGATAATTGCGCCACCCAGTTCTTCGGAATCAAAAAATAAACCCTTAAACTGGGAAAAAGAGTCTACCTACTCCAAAAAGATTTAATTAACTGTAACAATTATTTAATAATCACAAGCCCAAGTCCAGAGACAAACAAAAAACAGAAATGAAAGAATAAAACAATTATAAAACAAAAAAAAAGGAAATTTAACTGTGATGCTTACAATTAGGCATAATAAAGATGAAAGTGTTCAACGTTAAACTAATGGTATTACAGTATAAGAGATCTTATCTAGCGCTCTTGAACTTAAAATATTGCATCCAAATAGTGATATAGTGAATAATAAATTGGTAATAATAATGAAAATAATAACATAAGGTCTGGCCTTTATCCCTTATGGTGCAAATACCCGGTTATTGAAAAGTCCGGCAACTAAGATGGGCAGTTATTGACATGTACGGACGGAGTCGTACGGTTGATACCATAAATGATCCGCACTAAAAATGTGAGGTAACTAAAATGTCTGGAGTCTAAAACGTTTGGAGTCTAAATCGTATCGATCTCAAAATGTTCGGTTCCTTCGGATTAAATGAAGGGGTTACTTAAACTGGACTATTGCTGTCTGTCTTTTTGGAATGGATTCGAATGATCGTATGAAGCGAGGTTTTTGACTACCTCCGCGCCCCTGCGGAGAATCCGTGCTACCTGTAGCGGCCGATAGTTGTTAATCTCTGGAGCAGGACAAAGAATTTCTATGGTCTGAACTATCAATATACAATTTGAACAATATATATATAATAATATATTATATTATTATATATAGTGTAATAATATATATAATTTATATATAATAATAGAGACTAAGAAACACCATTTCTAAAAACAAAATATGGTAAAATCAGACGAGTCTCTCAATTCAAATATTTGGGTGAAATAATCATGGAAAATGGGTTGGAAAAAGCGGCCAATAAGGGTAGATGTCAAAAAATGGAAACGTCATTGAGACTTAGACAAAATATTTACAACAAAAAATGCCTATATGAAAACACAAAACTGAAACATTACAACACAGTTATTAAGCCAGAATGTCTATATGCTGCAGAAACGCTCATTTTGAATAGAAAGCGGGACATCGAAGACATTGAAAAGAAGGAAAGAAAAATCATAAGAAAAATCCTAGGCCCCAAACAAATAAATAGCACAACATACCGACTTCGAGAAATCCAAGAAATCAAATAATACACAGATATACATAGCGATATGAGAAAAAGAAGACTTACGTTTTACGGACACATAAAACGGATGAATCCGAGTAGGCTAACTAGACAAATAGTCGAATTTTATGAAAATAGGAGGAGAGCTAAAGTAGAAATAATTAAATGGATTGCTGCAATTAAAGAGGACCTAAGATCAGAAAATATTACACAAAGTGAAATTCAGAATAGAGGCTGTTTCAGACACAAGGTTAACGTTTGGAAGGTTGGCCAGAGAGAAAAATGTAGGAAGACTGGAACAACTTGGTCTGATGAAAGGAAAAAAGCTCATAGCGAAAGAATGAATTAGTATGGGCGCAAAGGAAGGCTAACAACAACAAGCGCCTCTAATTGTACTTCGCGTGGTCCACCAGGGCCCATACGTGAATAATAATAATAATAATAATAATATATATATATATATATATATATATATATATATATATATATATATATATATATATATATATATATATATATATATATACATATATATATATATATATATATATATATATATATATATATATATATATATATATATATATATATATATATATATATATATATACATATATATATATATATATATATATATATATATATATATATATATATATATATATGGACACTCACATCGCAATCAATTCAAAAACTTCGGGTGGCACAGAGGGGAATGGAAAGATGTATGCTTGGCATTACAAGACGAGACAGAAAGTCCTGCGCATGGATCAGGGAACAAACAAAAGTCTGTGACATCATTGGAAGAGTAAAACAATTGAAATGGAGATGGGCAGGCCATATAGAGAGGCGATGGGATGGCAGATAGACCAGGGTAATCCTGGAGTGGATACCGCTTGATCGCAAACGTCCGCGATGAAAACCGAAAGCACGATGGATTGATGACATCGTTAAGTATATTGGACCCGAGGGGCAGAGGAAAGCCGGACCGTGAAGGTTGGAAGCATGCTGAAGAGGCCTTCATCCTGCAGTCGATCGATACGGGCTGATGATGATGATATATATATATATATATATATATATATATATATATATATATATATATATATATATATATATAATATAATATCATCATATATAATAATATCAATATATATTGGACATAATCATGAACAATCATCACAGGTACATCAAACATCACAGGTAAATATTTCACTAAAACACATATCAAGTTTATCATTTCTTAAAAAAAATAGTGCGGTTAATCGGTAACAAAGCTAAAAATTATTTATTCCGTTTAAAAATGTTATTTAAAACCTTAATCATACTCTCCGTAATTTTTTAAAGGTCTTTACTATGCCAAGTAAATTTTCGAATTAATATAACAAAACATTGCATTTGGCTAATATAATCACTATAATAAACTTTTACCTGCCAAAAAAACAACCAGACGTAAAATTAAACTCGTCCCTTATTCCGAACAATTCCGTACAAACATCTATTCTTAAAATTAAAAGAGAATTTTTCTTTCACAAAAATGGTTCAAACAAACCTTCTTTCACTGTAATTTTAATAGAAAACACCGCACGCCCATTCATTCACTCTCTTTCCCGAAATGGTCCATTGATCCCATTCTAATGGGTTTCTCGAAGTTGACGATACTCCAGCAGAGTGACTTCGTCATTAATTTTATGGCCTTAACTATACATTTCGAAACGAAATCTAAGTATTTCGCAAACGACATTTAATTTTGAGACAGTCTAGCCGAAATTTCTGACGATTATTTTTATGCCTGTTGTTTGTACCCGTTTCGGAAATTACAGTGCCAGAGGGACATCAATCGAGGTAAAATTATAGATCAGTGAAAGGTTTAATGTCCGCGGTATTTTCGAAATGACACTGCTAATGCGTTTTATATTCAATTGCGTTTGGGTTATTTGCTGCGGAATTGCCCCTGGAATGTACTATAAAATAAATTGTTATTGTCTTGATAACAGTAATACTAGATTTTTGGAGCGATAATATAATGCATGATAAAAATTATAAGGAATTTTATATTAGCTACAAATTTGCCATGAAGAATTGAGAGTCAACATTTAGCAATAAACAAAATCAAAACCATTATGGTGATAAAAATGTATAATGAAAATAGGCACTACATTAAAACATGAACAAGTCAAAGTCAAGCAATTTAAATATCTTCAAACAAATATATCATCAAATGGAAAATTGGAATTAGAAGTAGATGAAAGAGTAAAATCCCGGACTATGCTTTGTACTAAATAAATATATATTCAACATACAAATACTGGCAATTAAAGAAAACTTGAGAATGAGCAATGGATTGGTTATTCCAATATTAACATATGGATCTAATTTGTGAACTCTAAGCAAACAGCAAAGTAACACGATATAAGAAAGTGAAGTAAAAACGGAAAGAAGGACTGGAGGATTAAGAGAAAACGAGTTGAAATGTTTCGGAAATATTACCACTGTACCACACAAAACTTCTTAAAATAAGTTAAAAAATGAGAAAATCAAAAAAAGAAAGTGAAAGAAATACTCAGAACTAAATGGATTGATGATAAATTCAATAAAAGAGAAAATATTTAACTGGAGACATGCCGATGAATTTGTATAAGGTGGAACAGGGTGGGGATTAAAAATGGAAAAGATCTTTAAACTCAACACTTGCCATAGTCGGTAAATAAGTATAAATTATGTATGTAAAGGGTTGCCAATAAGTGTTTTAAACAAACTTTAAACCAAATTTTTTAACCAAACTTTAAAATAAGGCATAACAGTAACAGTGATAATCCTGTAATTTATAATTTATTTTAACCGTTTGAGACCTAATTTTTTTTAAGCGCGATAAAAAATATTTCGGTGTAAATAATTAAATAATTTGTGTCTATGAAGGCTCTAGTTGGTTAATTTATTTTTTTATCATGTGCATAATTATGTACAAAATATTTTAAAGGATATAAAAAAAAATTACATAGGTATCAAAAATACGTAATTAGGAAACTAAATAAACGTTTACGATAATTATTTTCTATGATACATAACAAAACAGTTTCTTTCTTTTTATACATAAATATACTCCACATTTATCACAAAGAAATGCGTTTTTTGTTATATTTGTCATTTTTGCACCGCTTTCCTTCCTAACTACCATCAAGATGTGGCAGATGATCTATGGAATCTATGGTATTATAATTCTGAACATGGCTTGATTTCTTCATTACGTTTTGGAATTTTTGATCTTGACACCTCAGGTGTTATGCTGCTTGGCCTTTCTCTTTTTCCTTGACCTAGAACTGATCTTAAACGGATGGAACGTAACGTAAACTGAAGTCTAAAAGACCCATCTGAGATTTTTTGGAATCTGTAATCGATTACAATCTTGCATACATTCAAACCAACTCTTGACAATACTCAAGTCAACTGCATGAAATATTAGGCGAAGTTCCCACTCTCTAGAACGAATATAAATTCTGTATAATCCGATAATTTGATAGAGTACGCCCATTGAGTGATTAAAAATACTTTTACAAATTCAGGCCTTGTAACATCCACGTACTTCTCGGTCTTATTCCACCTAGCATTCAAATCTTTCTATCCAGCACCTACAAAATTCGAAGCGGGTACTAGTGTACGATTATCCATCCTTTTTACTAATGCAATATCTCTATTTTCGGTTGTCAATTCATCATTCGACCCCCTATCTATTTGTTTCAACTGTTTGTCATCCAATACTGGAGACTTGTAAATCTATTCACTCTTACTATCCCTGCAGCATATATTTTTTATGCTTTAGGACTTGTAAACATACCATTTGTGACTTCCTTTTTGAATTCGTTGAAAGATGAATAACCATTGATTCTACGTCCAAACCAGTAGAAGCCCTTTGGTAAATCACGAAATCGTATACCATTTCAGATCTTCTACATAAAATAAAATTTTTAAACCGTAGGGGGTTGGTTAACCTTTTGGGTATTGTTTGATTGATAAGTATCCCCTGAACATGAGGGTACTAAAGGTCTAATGGTATCATAAAGAGGGTGTACCTTATACAATTAATGATTGCAATTTTCTGGATTCTCCAAATTATTGACACAGTGTAAATTCGTTCAAAGTTGGAAAAATGTGTCTCTACCCGTGGTATCTTTAAAGAGATTTATGCATAAGGCCTTATTCCAAAACAGTCGAACTTTTGGATATTTTAGGCAGCCAACCGCAATGTTCAATCCAAATAGACATTTTAGTTCGAGTAAATTCGTTGGTTTGAAGGGAACGTTTTTTGATGGGCATATATATTAGTAATGTTTGCCATTTTTTCAAACTCAGCATCATTTAAATATCTTTGAAAATATTCTAAGGGTCTTAGTACTTCGAATTCATCATTGCTTCGATCTAATTCATTCCAGAATTTATCAGGATTATAAATTCTCTAGAAAATCCAGTAAAATAGCTGTATGTGCTTGATTTTCAGGATCATATTTAATTTCTAAAATAAAACAAATAGGTACTATTTGGACCAACTGTGCAGAATTATGACTACTATAAATAGCAGCATTGATTTTGGCAAACAATTTATATAACCTATTGTGCATAATTATACCGTCTAAAAACATCGCCATTTTATTTCAGGTTGATAAAAGATCTTATAAAAAGCAATATATACATGTATATATTCAGTTCACACATTTACTTCCAATATTAGATAATAATATATAAGTTTATTTATACATATGTATCGATGACACAAGATATCTTATTCCTACCTCGTGTGCCAGTCATCATGGAAATCACCGAAATGTCAAAAAGTGGTAGTTCTCACATTTATCACAGACGACGCTAACCTAGCACGTTACAAGAAAACATGTGCATTAGTTTTTGAAGCAGAAAAAAATATGTGAAAAATGTGTACGTAAATATGAACATGGGATCTCAAAGCGTTAAAGAACGAATTACAGCATTGTGCTTTGAAAATAATGTTGTTCAAATGTCCCTCTCGGATTCGTTTGGTGGAATGCATTCTGATCTAATTTTGTATTACACCTTTACACATAATAAACATGTCATGTTAGGCTACCCACAGGCTACATACTGAAGAAGCAGCAGATGCCAGTCTGCCTGCAGAGCAGTCTCCATCCAACAGGGGATGCAACACTGTTGCCAGATCAAATTCTATGCCACTAGTCTCATAACTTTATTTACTTACCTCATATATATGATATGACGTAAATATTAAAATATTTACTAAATACCTTTTATTGGTCAATTAGTATGGATAGAATTTGAAGTGATTATCACTGTAGCTATTGATATAGAATATATCATTATATCTAAAAAAAACTTTTCAATAAAAATATTCTTCTTCCTTATTATTATAGATTACGTCTAGCGTATTTGCAGTTTATATGGTTCTGACTAGTTTGCACAAATAAATTAAATTGCCAATTTTATTATAACCTTTTACTCTCTTACTAGTTATTAGAAGTGCGAAAACAATTATATTTTCGTCACTTCTTAACTTGACACCTTCGGTCGGGCTTATCAAAAGCCGAAAATATCGCCAACTTTATTTATGACCGAATATCCGACACGATAAAAGCTTTGTAATAATCTATTTCCGACTGTAATATAAAGTGCCGACCTTGCTTCTTTACAACTTTGCCAAAGTGATAATCTCGGTTTGAAATGAAACAGTAGATCTTTTGTTGGACGAGATAGTGGACGAACTGAAGGCAAACCTTATTTATGCCTACGTACAGGAAGCAACCCAAAAGATAAGATTGAATAAAACTAGCACAAGCCAAAGTTAAAGAAACAATACCTCTGAACTGAACAATTACATGGCTACATGTCGGTAATAGAATGGTTACGGTTTGAATTTTCGTACCATTGATGTAGATGTCACGGATGTTACGAGCTTTGATGTTTCGACATTGGTTTATAGCTTCGTAGAACATAAAATGGGAGTTTCGTTTTAGTTTTGAAAACAACTTTCAAATGGTATCGTATGTTATATAAAGATACTTTTATAAGTATATATTTAGAAAAAAAAAACGGTTTAGTATGTATTCTTTTATATTATTCGACTAAAATTATAATGTTTTCTTTTTGTATTATATGAAGCATAAACATATATATATATATATATATATATATATATATATATATATATATATATATATATATATATATATATATATGTATATATATATATATATATATATATATATATATATATATATATATATATATATATATATATATGTATATACACAGGGTGTCCAGAACTGTATGGACCCCAGTTTACCAGCGTGTTCTAGGTTAAAAATAAGGGTACTTTGTCGTATAAATCTTAGACGAATAATGCGTCGTAAGGGATTTTTCTAAATAATTCCAAAACCGTTCACAATAAAATTATGAGATTTGGTGAGTGCACTTTGGGCGTTGAAATAAACCGTGTATTTCCGTGAATCCGTAAACTGTAAATTTTAAGATTATTACATAATGAGATTATTACATGATAATGTAAAAATGGTCCTATTTTTAGTGCGTATTTTAATTACAGATTATGACAATCCTGACTTTTTTATGTAAAAGAGGTACTCGTGAGTTTTAGAACTTTTCGTGGGCAATACAATAAAGATCAATGGTTATAGCAATTTAATAATAAGTATGGGATGATTGCAATGTTTCAAACAATCAAATTCCAATATGCCATCCCATTATGACATTTGTTTGTTTCACAATTCCTTTTTTTATGATTTTAATTTTCAAAGTGTTAGAATTATAAAAAAATAGCATATTAGTAAGATATTATCATGTTTATGTTTAGTAATGTGGAATACGCCGACATTCATTTTATTTAAAGGCAAATGTAAAGGCCGCGGTGTGCGAATATCACTGACGATTTCCTAATAGAAGGTTATCTTCAAAACGAGTTTTCATTTGAACTTACCAGAGCTTCAAAAATTTTACATAAAAGGGACCAATCAAAATAATAGAACTAGAAAGCACATTTTGTCTGTGACAAACAACAACAATGATAAATTAAACGCCAGAAAAACTGCCTGACAGTTATGCGGTCGAGCTATTCAAGTTTTTCAAGTTTTCAAGTACCACAGGAAACCATTCCGAATCCAGTCAATCAAAAATATTCAACCAGGTGATACTGAAAGGCGAATTAATTTTTGTAACTGGTTTTTAAATACCCTGGAAGAAGATCCTCATTTTAAAAATATAATCATTTGAACTGACGAAGCTACATTTATCCGCAGTGGATCGATAAACTTTCAAGATTTAAGAACCTGGGCTCTTGAGAATCCTCACATAGTCAACCCAATTTCTTTTCAAAAACAGTTCAGTGTTGATGTGTGCTGTTAACGGGAGTCTTTGTGGGCCTAACATTTTTCCACCACGATTAAATGCAGCACTTTTTAATGATTTTTTAAATGACAATTTTTTCGAATATCCTGAAGATATTGCGCTTAATTTAATGAATGAATACTGGTTTTAAATGGATGGTACTCCAGTACATTATGCTTCTGAAAATCGTATGTGGCTTAATAATATTTTTTCTGAATGATGGATCGGTCGATTAAGGTCAGGACCATAGCCATCCTGTTTATCCATATATAATATAAACAAATATTTGATTATATTATTAAACACATTAATATTAAAAAAATATTAATATGATATATTAAAAAAATATTTGTTTATATACACATTATGCCGGTAAAAATAACAAACTTTTTTAAATTAAAAAAAAATATATATAATTTTGCCAAAATTACGTGCCATCATTGGGCATGTTCAACTAATTCTGGTATATATTTCTTGTCATTTTTCGAAATCGTCTTAATGACCCCCATCACGGCCTCTTGAACCAACACCGTCCTAATTTTTTTTCATAGCCAATTTGAGCTTCGGGAATTGGAAATAGTCACACGGAAATAAATCAGGCGAATACGGAGGATGTTGAAGCACTCAGACTTGTTTTTTTTTAGAAAAAAATGAATAGGGATGGTCCTGTGAAATGGTGGATTATCGTGTAATAAAAACTTCCTGGCACTCAATATTCGGTCCTCAGTCGAACGATTCTTTTCCGCAAACGCTCCATAACACCCAGATATATTCACTATTGACATTTTGGCCCTATCGGACAAATTCCTGAAGTATAATGCTTTTAGAATCGTAAAAACAAATCAACATTGTCTTATCTCGTGATTTCTATAAATATATATATATATATATATATATATATATATATATATATATATATATATATATATATATATATATATATATACATATATATATATATATATATATATATATATATATATATATATATATATATATATATATATGTATATAGCTATACATCAGTCAAATAATGAAAGTTGCAACAAAGTATTGTTTAATTGAGTATTGTTAAGTTGTATTCTGTACTCCAATATAACGATATGCTTCTTACTTACAGAAAAGCAGCAAGCAGATTAGAAATTTATCAGAACGTTTTCAGCGTGTTCAGGAAAATAGGTTAGAACTGTGCCAGGCTTGAACAGACTCAAATGATGGTTATTTTGAGCATTTAAATTAAAATTACAATTAATCATTTGTTTCTTAATGCAAGGTGAATAATTTAAAACATGTTATGGTGTGAAATATTAGTTCTGGTAATTTTAGCTTTGGCATTAAACCATATTAATGTGAAAGTTTTTTTTTCTGTAAAAAGCAAACCAAATTTCTGCTAAAACAAATGGAAGAAATGGCTATAAATATATTACATTTTATTTTCCAATAATGCCTGCCTGAGAGAACAATGAAACAAAAAACTGAATTTTCCTAATCAATGTCGATTGTCGAAAAAAACAAAATAGTGTTTTCCGTGGAAATGGTTGCATTTTGAACAAATGTTTTATGGAAACTTTTTGTTCAAAATGATGTGACGAATCGTTGGTTAAATTTATGAAAATTAAAGCAAGTTAAGTGTCATATCGAATCACGGGCGTAGCCAAGGGGGGGTTTTGGGGGTTCAAACCCCCTCCGAAATAAGCCAAATATTACCTAATATTATACCGAAAAAATACGAGGAGTGAAGAGATTCCAAAGATTTCTTCTTTAATGGTTTTAGATTTAGCGCAGAGGAACGAAATTAATTTAACCATTTCATTTAAAGTTAAGAACTTTATAAATATGTCGTAATTTTTCCGATGAATATATAGATATTAAATTTCATGTAACTATCTTTTTGTTGTTTTATTTACTTCAACCCCCCCCCCCCCCCAAAACTAAATCCTAGCTACGTCCGTGTATCGAATTAAATTTCAATTCCAATATATATAATAATAATAAATTGATATCGCAAATAATGTTTGCTTATAATTATGGCTTCTATTGTTTATAAATTAAATGTTTTTACTTATTATTATGTTGTCCCTTCATTTATTATGCAGTAACTATTCTGCAGGACAAGACTATACTAATATCAAATCACTTCTGAAATATTAATATTTATTTTGTAAAGCTTTAGCATCATTCTTTGTAGATGTTGAATTATTTTATAAACAAACTATTATATAAAAATCAATTTTTGCTTTTATAAGCCGGCTTTTTTTAATAATTAAGCCATTTCAAATATTCACACTCCTATCCATTTTGAAATAGTTTATTCAGTTGTTTTATCAGTTTAAAAAACCCGAATGAGGTGTGCTGCACAAACAATTTTAAACAACGTCTCTCATTTATGACAATTTGATAAAGAAGTGTGATAATATTGATATTGTCAATGTGGCGACATTAATTTAAATCTCTACGGATTTTGTGCTACATAGCATACGCGTATCAATATTTAATATTACATTTGCATTCATTTGGATAGCCGTTAATTGTGACTTAATGCTTATTTTTGTATTAATCTAATTGCAACATATTGGTTTATTTTATTATAGATATTTATTATAAAATAAATTTCTTTTATACCATACAGGGGAAATGTAAAATAATTCAAAACATGTATTATATTAACGTAACATTAATTTTAATTTTCGGATGTGCCAACAACAAGAATTATTTAGCACGACAACTTCATATATTAGAAGATACTAAGAGGCGATATAGGAGATACGATATCACCGAATTTGTTTAATCAGGCACTCGAAAACATCTCTAAAATACTAAAATGAAACAAATGCTGGATTAATATAAAATGACAATATCTGAACCTCCTGATTATGCAGATGATATTTTACTGATAACAGATAAAAAGGTCGACCTCCAAAAATTACTCAAAAACTAAAATAGAGGCAGCAAGAATAGAACTAAAACTACAGCCGCACAAAGAAATATTGTATAAGTATATATACTTAGTTTATCCTATGCCTTTATACCATTAAGTGTCAGGCTTGTGGAGTTGAGGCTGTCTTTTATACATCTCTCTCCATTTTTTCGTATATTGTGTCAGTTGATTTCTTCTCAGATCGTTCCCTATTTTCCTCTTTCCTCTCTAATTCCATCATTCCATCATTCCATGTTCTTCTTGGTGTTCCTTTACAGTTATTTCCTTGCCTTAATTATCCTTCTGCTTTTATATTATTTACGGGTTTAATCTGTAGGTTTAGTGTAAATGTTTGATTTCTGGTTCTGCCTCTTCTTGTTTTGTTCTCTATTTTCCTCAGAAACCTTGTATTTTGACATATGAGCCCTGTGTCGCAGCTGTACATTATTTTTGGTTGGATTACTTTATAATTACTGTTGTTTTTATCTTATTCGGTATTTCTTTCTTTCAAAGGAAAATTCATCATCTTATTAAATATTTTCCGGTTTTCCCAATGTCGCTTAATTTCTCCATATATTTTTCCTTTGTTCCTGATTGCCGACCCAGGTATTTGTAACTTTTGATTTCTTCTATTTGCTTTCCATTTAATTATGCTTAATTAAGTTCTTGTTTGCTTTGAATATGATTATACCTTTTGCCCTGTACATATTAACGTTTATATATAGCTTTGTCAGCTTTGCGTTTCAAATGTCCTTCAAATGTCAAAAGTTAAGTTTGTATATTGTTCTCTGTATCTGCTCCTATACCCATATCATTTGCAAGCATCAATTTGGTAAGTTTAATTCGATCCATTTTCCCAATATCCCAATTTCGATGCTTTCGTCTTTTTCTTTGCGCCCGTTAAGGCTTCGACCACTACAATGGAAAATAGTAATGGACTCAACACACATCCTTGTTTTGCTCCGATAGTTGTTGAAAATTCTCTATATATCTATCTATCTATATATATATATATATATATATATATATATATATATATATATATATATATATATATATATATATATATATATATATATATATATATCTATATTTAACATCAACCCGTGTCGATCCACTGCAGGATGAAGGCCTCTTCAGCATTTTTCCAACTTTCACGGTCCTGGGCTTTCCTCTGCCACTCTGGCCCAATATACTTAACGATGTCATCAATCCATCGTGCTTTCGGTCTTCTTCCACGGACATTCCAGGCTTGCCTTGGTCCATCTGTTATCCCATCGCCTCGCTATATGGCCTGCCCATCTCCATTTCAATCGCTTTACTCTTCCAATGATGTCACAGGCTTTCGTTTATTCCTTGATCCATGCGCAGGACTTTCTGTCTCGTCTTGTAATACCAAACATGCATCTTTCCATTCCCATCTGTGCTACCCGAAGTTTTTGGATTGAATGGGATGTGAATGTCCAGGTTTCACTTCCGTATGTCGTAACGGGTAGGGTAGAACGCAATGATCGAAAACTTTTCTTTTCAAGCAAAGTGGGAGTCCATTCTTAAACACAATGTTGAGCCTGCCAAATGCCTGCCAGCCACATTTAACACGCCGTTCCACTTCCCGGGCAGTATTCCCCTCCATTGAAATCCTCTGTTCAAGATATATAGAGCTGTCCACAATCTCCAAATCCCTTCCTAAAACTGAAATTCTTCTATCCTGAGCGAAATTATTGAACATAACCTGACTCTTTTTCAGGTTTATTTTCAAGCCAAATGGTTCACCAGCCCTTTACAGATCTTGAATGCGTCTTTGCAGCTCCTCTGGGTCTTGTGAAAGCAGAACGATATCATCTGCAAATCTAAGATAGTTTAAGTTTACACCAGTGATCTTTACACCATCCTGTTCCCAGTACAGTTTACGGAATACTTCTTCAAGGCCAGCCGAGAAAAGAATAGGCGATGTAGTACGCCTCGTTCTACATTAATTCCCACTTCAAGATCATCAAGGTGAATTGTGGCTGTAGCTCCAACATATATCGATCCTAATAGGTTTACATATGCTTTATCTACCCCTTGGCTAAGTAGTGCATCCATTATTGCATGCTTTGAGATGGAGTCAAATACTTTTTCGTAGTCGATAAAAGCCAAGCACAGTGGCATGATGTATTCGTTGTGGCTTTCTATGGCCTGCTGTATAACCTGGATGTGATCCATTGTACTGAATCTACTTCTGAATCCTGTTTGTTCTCTTGATTGTGTGTCATTAAGTTATTTTAATATTCTTTTAGAAATTATCTTAGTGAAAACTTTGTACATTATTGATAGGAGGCTTATTGGACGGTAGTTCTCTAAATCTTCCTGTGCTCCTTTTTTATGTAAAAGGTTCACTTCTGCATTTTTCCATAAGTCAGGTACTTTTGTTCTTTGACGCATTTTGAATATAATTTTTCCAGTGAATTATGTAACGTCGGACCACAAGCTTTTAGCATTTCGACAGTTACACTGTCCTTTCCTGGAGCCTTGCCATTTTTCATCGATTCTATAGCATTTGTTACTTCTTCCTCTAGAATATCTGGCATTTGTTCTTCCGTGGGTATTGTTGTCTTTGATTGGTTTGGTTGTGATCTGCATACTGCATACTGTGCATATATGCATTGTGATCTGCATACTGTGCCGTCATCACGCCTTAAGGCATATTTTTGCGTTCTTTTATTTCTCAGCTTCTGTTTAGTCTTCCACGGTTTGTTGCACTAGCTGTATGTTGAATTGGCGCGTGTCCTTTCTGATACGTTTTCTTATGGTTTTGCAGAGCTCAGTGTTCTCGACCCTGCCAAAAGCACTACATGCATTTCTCATTGCCCGCCATTTCTTCATTAAATCAATGGTCTCACTGGAGATTTTTGTCTGTTTGATACATTTTTCTTCTGGTGCTATTGAAGCTGCCGTTTGAAGCACATTCTTGGCGATTTCTTCATTTTGAACTGATAGTTCCACTTCCTCCGGATCTTGTAACACAGCAAACCGATTTGACAAAGCAATCTCAAAATCGCTTCCTCTCTACATATCCAAACGTATATAGAAATTTACCCGGCTGGAATAAAAAAATCTTACACTGGAAAACATGGAAGCACAAAAAGAAAAGAGGAACGACACAAATGAGATGGACGGACGATACACGACGGACGAAGAGAGAGAAAGTTGTAAAAGAAAGGGGATTAAAATTTCCTTATTCAATAAAGTGTTTCAACATTTTTTCTCATAGAGTTCTATTAAATTTCTCAACACTTGCTTTTACTTCTTCAGTATATGTCAAATAATAGTTAATATTGTTTGCTTTAAAAACTATTTATACTAGAATTCCTAATACAGAAGACTTTCAGATTATTATGGCATTGTGTCGAATGTAAATATCTAATGGAAACATGAACATAATTTTAATTAGGCTCTAAACATTCATTTAAATTTTGCTCACCTGTAATCTCTCTAATAGCGAACCGAGTTGACTACTAGAGAGATTATATGACACACAGTCTTACCTAGCTTGGTTACTGATGTGACTAAAGAGCGATTTGTTTGTCGGATTTTATACCTTGCTTGAAGGACAAACCACAAACATTCACACTCTTGCCTTAAACACTGCGGCCTACTGTATTATAATAAATATTACCGAGCAACCGTAATAATATTCAAATCGGTTTCAACCAATTTTTGTTCAGAATTGTGCAATCTGTTTCATGACCATGATTATATAACCGTCATGTGCCAACATTTTTGACATTTGTTTATCCCTTGTTAATTCCTATAAAAGAGCATTCCAAATATTTGAAGCATATTTATGTAATTTTTCTTTTTACAGCAAAAATTTCGTTTTTATAGATACGAGGTGAAGATACAAAGTCTAAAGAGACTGGTGGCGTAGCGTTCGATATGGCAACACAGAACTGCTACAGAACTACACAGGCACAATAATAACTACAAGTGATAATCTGATAATTTTTTATATATTTATATATTTTATATATTTATATTTTATATATTTATAAATTTATAAAGTTTTATCTTGAAGAACTAATAATGCTATTATAAGCTGAAAATAATGACGTTCAAATATTCCCGTCGGCTTCGTCTGGTATAACGCGTTCTGAAGGATCAATTTTCGATTACTCTTTCACACATATCGCATTGTATATTTTTAACTGTAGCTTGAATGTTTCGATTAAACTTAAGCATTGTTCGGGGTTTATTTCGGTAAAACAGAAACGTTACATCATCCCATAGAAATAATCAAAGGGCGTGAGATCTCATGATCTTGGTGGCCATCTTTATCTTTATCACATTACCATCTCCTTAATTAACGCGGCCAGAAAACTTTTTTGCATTAAATAATATCAATTTACTCTCTTGTTAAAAGAAAACATTGTTTATGTCCCCATTTATCAATTCACACCAACGATATTTCTATAGCATTCACTATTAACAGTAACACGATCGAGAATGCATTCCACCAGACAAAGCAAAAGTGACATTTGAACGATATTATTTTCAAAATATAGTGCCATTACTTGTTCTTCAACATAAAATCAAAATTACCCTTATTAGACAACCCTTTAAGAGTATATTTATTTTTGTTTTGAGTAATATGGCCAAACCAGCAATAACAACGCATTTTACATGTTAATAACAAAATACGAAGCAGAAGATCGTCAAGAACAGTTAACTTAATATTTACTGAATCTCATTTTAAACATTCACTATAGCGCTAAATCGCCCAAAATCACCCAAAATTTAACCAATTAATTAATTATTCTTATATTACGGTAGCAATTTTCCAGTGAAAGACCTGATTAATAATCGCCAATAACGTAATGACCATTTGTGCATAAATATTTCATTAAAAAATAATAATAAAAGGTAGGCAGTATCAATCTTAATCGTCGGCCAAGAATCTTGACGCAAATTATGCGATTCATCATTTGTACGTAATGCGATGGAGCGGAAAATTTTTAAATAAAGCAGCAAACGGTATTACAAAGGATAGCGAGATTGTCGGCTACCAAACCAACAGAAAATTTCAATAAGTCGACCTTAACGGCAAAACTGATATATTCACGGAATAAATTTTGAAAAAATCTTAACAGATTTCGTTTACTTAACCTTAACTTAATCCATCGTATATTAGCTTCCTATACAAGCTATAAAAAGTAAATATGACGAAGTATATTCCGGTATATAGGATGTTTTATATTTTTCACTTTTATTATGTTTCATTATCAATTTTATTATTATTTTCATTAGTTTTCACTTTTGAGAATATACTTTAACTCTCTATATAAAAGGTCTTTCAAATTGAATGGTTTTTTAATTCTTGAACAGAATTTGCGTAATATCAAAAAACTTTTTATTGATAATTGATGCAAAATGTATGACATTTAAACACGAACGAGAATATCTATCAAATGACCACCTCTTGCATCTCCACAGGCCTCCAGTCTTTTGTCAACATTTTGGAACCCATTTTAACATAACCATCTGGATCTATCTCACAAATGGTGTCAAATTACACTTCATGGCCAATTAACATTACCATTTTGTGTAATAACTCGTCCAGAAAATATTTCTCTCAATGAATCAATTGTTTCATTATAAGAGTGAGGTGTAGCGTTATCCTGTTGGAACCATCATCCAAACCAATATTATTCAATTCAGCCCACAAAAATCCAGTTATCGTTTCACGATATGGAATACAATCGGAGTTACAGCTTCACCAGAAGTATTCTGAAGGATTTTTTGAGAAAAAACATCTGTTTTTCTTTGATCCAATTGACAAATACACTACGTTTTGAATGATCCACTGGCTTTAGTTCCTGTGTTATTTGAACCTTATATGCCTTTAGAGCTAAATCCTTTCGTAAAATATGCCATGTTGTAGATTCACTCCAAGGGTACAAATTGTTGCGAACGTCGACTAATGGAAATTTCTGGGTCTTCAGCAACACTTTCACTTAACAAATCAATATGCTTTTGTGAACGCCACTACGACTATATATTGCTTTTCTTTTATCTTCCACCGAACCAGTTTCTTGAAATTTGTAAACAACTCGATTGATAGTGCTTTCAGATGGACAATTGTACAAACCGTAAATATCACCTAATTTTCGAAAAATATTTTTCTCTGAACGCCCATTTTCATAAAATAATTTGACAATTTTAATGCGCTTTTGTATTGTGTACGGCTCCATTTTTATAAATGTCATATACAACACTTCTAAAGTGAGAAGAGACGTAGGCAAATTCACAACGCAAGTTGTGTTTTAGTCAAGAACTAAAAAAACCGCTCAATTTAAAAGACCTGCTGTTATACGAGGGTAGAGTAAAAAGTCACATTTTTATATGAAATGTTATTTTTTTAATTGCAAATTGATATATTTTTAAACATCCCATTTGAACTCGAAAAACTTTACCGAACGATTTTCCTTACTTAACTTATGTATGTCTCTCAAATAGCACGACTTATTGACATCTACAATAGTCCTCTGTTTCGGCAATGATCTTTTCATTTGATATGAGTTTCTTCCCAGACAGCCATTACTTCATGTTTGGAAATAGAAAGGAGACGGATGGGACCAAGTCAGGAGAATCGGGTAGATGTGGGATTAATTCATAACATAAATTGACCAGTTTCACTGTGTGTAAATGGCGGACGAATGGGCAGATACATTATAGTGGCGTAACAGCACTTTTTTGTTCGCTAAATGCAGGCATTTTTTATAAACTCTTCACACAATTTGACAAATAATGCAACATACTACTCTTCTATGATTGTCTATTCCTTTTCCAAATAGTCGATGATGATATTACCTTGTGAATCCCATAAAACAATAACAATTCACGTTCGCATGTACACCATAAAAAACATTATTTAACTATTCCTTCATTTCTGGCGTGTAGAGTAATAGTGCGTGTAGAGCAACAATTCCGAAACGCAGTAGAAACTCATTCAGATTGTGTTTATGCATGTCTAAACTATACAGTGATCATTCTATTTAGTTTTTGGTCCACACCCATCACGTTAATAGCTCTCTCATGTCCAAATGTCTAAATGTTATTAAGCTTTTTCCACGCATCCAAACAATCAAAATCGATCTCTACTATTTACAATTAGATCGGCCGAAGACACCAATTAAAAAAACCGACAGGAATTAGCATCTAGACATTTAAATCAGGACCCAATAAAAATTGCTGAACTTCAATTGGGGATGTTTTGTCTCATCCAACTTAGACACTGGAAATCGCACCCTCGGACTATCATCTATTCCGCTCCCTCCAAAATGGCTTAAATAGGGAATCTATAAAAACGGAAGAATAGATGAGCACAACCTGTTGACATTTTTGTGCAACAAAAATATTAATATAATGTAAAAAGGCATTGTAGATCTATCACTACATTGCTAAAAAGTTGTAAATAATAGTAATTATATATGGACCCAATATATATTTACATAAACTATTTGCGTTTGTCTTTTAAAAATGCCCCTACGAACTTTATGAACCCAATATTTATGAAAACGGTATCGTATACAAAATCATGTTCAATTTCTTCAATTTTAGTCAACAACTAATATGTTTTTTTTTCTTTTTTTGGATTTTTCGCCACGATCTAAAACTCAAAAAATATCAAAAATATTCTTTCTTATGGTAAATAAACAATCATTGGGTAAAAACAAAAAACCAAACGGAGACAAATTTTTCAGTGATTATTTTCTGTATGAACAAAATTTTTAAAAATTTAAAAATGTTCTAAAATAAATACAAACTTTTGAACGATAACGTTTCGGGAAGTATTCTCCTCCCGTTTTCAAAACGAATCTAAAAAATAAATTATATTCATTTCAATATATAATGCGAAGATAGGAAGTAAATATATTTTTTGTGTATGTCAATGGAATCCGCCATGTGTCTTGGGCGCGAGAACTCGCAAATCAAAGATCAATAACATGCTAATTTTCTTTTTTGATAGCCAGGGGTTCATCCATAAAGAATTTGTGCCTCAAGGTCAAACGATAAGCCAGCATTTTTAGCGAGAAATTCGTAAAGGACTTCGGAAAGAGGTCTTTGACTGAACTGAACATCAACAACACCTGGGTGCTGCATTACTACAATGCGCCTTTAAATTTTGGGACACAACTGGGACAAAAGAGATAACCGACCGGCAGAATGTGTTCCAGTATCTGAGTTTCAACACTAGTATGAAGAATTGACAAACCGTCTCCAGCGCTATGTTGCTTCTCAAAGCAACTACTTTAAAGGAGACAATGTAGACATTACTATTTTTACACCCCTGGTATAATAATAGAATAATGACTACATTGCAAACCATTATTAATTGGGAAATGGAAATGAGACATACCCAAATGTAAATTTAGAAATTTTAAAAATATACTAGGAATCGTTCGGGACCACACAGGCAAGATCTCATTAAGTCTCAATGTCCATAAGATCAATCCTTACCTATTAATTAAATTAGATTAATTTTCAGATAGTGACTGCTCAAAATTTGCCGATCACCACTAACAGAGAATCGTAGACAAAGTTTATCCGCGACCATTAATACACCAGAAAAAAATCTTAATTAAGTAAAAGAGGGAAAAAAACTGACCGCGATGTAAACCCAACTAATGACTTGACTAAAAAATTATCAAACGATTTTCAATTAGATGGCTCGAAGGACTATTATCATGGCGTTTAACCCTTTGTTAGATTAAATTTAATAAACGCATCAAGAAAGCTTCCAACCACAATTTAATTAGCCTTAAATGGGGCATACCAGATAACAGAAGGGCTAGACAAATAGCGCTTAAGCTTTTTTCTGTTAAGTAGTAGTTTGTGCCTTATCACAAGTCTAATAGGTATATCATAAAAAATAATTCGAGACAGTATTCGTTAAGAGATGAGTTATAGTATTTAGGTTTATTTTTAGGGAAATTCAATAATGCTTTTAGTTCAAGGAATATCACTAAAAAATCAACATAATTTTTAATTCATCGAAAGTTTCTCAAAATTATAGTATACTTATTTCAAATTTTGATTTCTAATTTTGCTTGTAGTATATAGAATTTTGAGTTCGGTTCAGCTATTCATTTCTTTTACTTTTTATTAAATACATGTAATACATTTCCAACAATATTTGTCTCTTTCTATTTCCTCGATTGGTTTCATATGCTTTGTCAGCCTTCTTTCTCTCATATTTCCTGTCATATTTTCAATAAATATTTTTAGGCATGTCATATGTCTTAAACATAATATTAAATTTTAAATTTTATATAAAATATTTTCTTAAGTTATTTCTCATGCGAAATGAAATAAACCTACTGAGTGAAGTACTCAATTCACTTTCTTACAACATATGACAAAGAAATATTTTATTGGGTATGGATCGTCTGCACAATAATTGAAAACAAAGAATCGAACATATGAGGGTTGCTATTTATGTATCCGAAATAATCAATAAAAACGAATATTTATCATTGAAAATGGTTTTTTAAAATATTCTTCGCGATGATGGATACAATTTTGCATACGTTTAAACCAATTTTTATAGCACTTTTTCCTTTTCGATCGAGGTATATCCAAAACATGTATTTTGAACGCATCAACCGCTTCTTCTGGTGTCGAAAATAGTTGACTACGTAGTTTATTCTTCACGGATGCAAACTAAAATAAATTATTGGGTGGCAGATCCAGACTGTCTGGCGGATGACTCATCAATTCGATGTTTTGACCGGTCAAATATTGTGTTGTTCGGTCCGATGTGTGAGAGCTCGTGTTTTCATGGTAAAGAATGATCCTGCGTCGCTGGTTGTTTTTCATTATTTCTTAGAAGATCTCTGGCAAACAAATGGTTGTCTATCATTCACAACTAACCATTCTACGATTCTCTAGTGGCACTGTAGCGACATGCTCATTTATCACAAAAAAAACATGCAACCATTTCCTTCCAACAAGTGCTTCTTGAGTGAACAACTTTTGTTATATTTGCCTCATTTTGAAAGACCTATACAGTCGACTGCTGTTTACTTTCGAACTTATACGCATATATCCAAGATTCGTAATCTGAGTAGATGTTATATACGGCTTTTGACGCACCACGATTGTATTTCTTGAGCATTTATATGCACCAATGGACACGAGTCTGTTTTGAGCGATTGTCAAATTATGCGGAATCCAACGAGCACAATTTTTCTTACGGCTAAATGTTCATGTACAATGTTGTGTATCCTTATCATACTAATGCCCAGTGATCCCTCAATCTCACGGTCTTACGGTTTATCAGTTTGCGCACAGTATGGATGTTTTCTGGCACAACAACCGATTTTACACAACCTTTTTTAAATTGGTCCGTGAGCAGACGATTAACGTGGATGACGGTCACGATCGAATTCACTAAACCAGTGATATACAATGGTTTTATATCGTGCTTCACCTCAAAAGTCAAATTCAGTTGATCGTTGTACTGTTGCTGAGATAATTCAATTTTTAAGTCACTAAACAACACAAATAGTGTCCGTATGACAAATCTTTCTCTGTAAGTATTCAGTCAACAATCTCAAACTTTATGATGTATATGTCAGATGGCGCCTAGCAACACCATTGTGGCAAATTCCGGATACATAAATAGCAACCCTCGTAGGCATAATTTTCAGGGAGTATTAAAATACAGTTCTGTGTGAAGAAATGTATCATCTAAAATTTTGCATTTTGTAATGCAATATAAAATACGAAATGAAAAAAATGATGAATTCCTTACTAGAATGAAAATACAATACACTAATAAATAATTATAAAAATATTTGTTGTAAAATTGAACCCACGTATCCGTGGATTCATTATCCGCCGTTCGGTGCAACCATGTAAAATTGTCAGACGTCAGTTGAAAGTAATATGGAGGCGTGAAAAATTGTAGAAACGCGACTAAGGTTCTACACGTGTGGAAACACCTTTGTTTATTTGAATTCGAATTACTAGAGCAATCAGAGTTTATCGTTACGTTTAAACATTCCTTTTACATACAAACAACTGAATTGTTAAACATTCTACAATCGCTTCAAAACCAAAAAAGATCGTAAAGTGCGCAGGATTAGTGAAAAATAAAAAATGATTAAATATAATTAAAGTACAATTTCAGCTGTTGCCTAGACCTAAGTAATAAAAACGAATCTCCTATATATGAGGTCCTGAAAAACAAAGGGATAATTCGAGCTCGTTTTTCCATTCTACCTAAGTTATACGTACAGTACGTGATAAAAATGTTAGTTAAGGTATATAAAACTTTAAATTTATGAGGGTAATACATAGTATTATAATCACAAATTTGGACTTGCAAATTTCACAAAAAGAATTGACATGTGAAGACAAGTTGAAATAGAAGAGGAAACAAAGTCATTTACAGAAAGTTAAGATGGGTTGGATAGATTCAAACCTCGATTTAATAAAAAAAACATGTAAATATTAGTGAAAAATCTCCATTTCCAGGAGAAATTAAATGAACCATTGCAGAAAAAGGTTATTCCTGCTCGAAAGTGGCCTTATTTGAAAAAAATACCTAAACTGATCTGCATTCACAAAACTGACGTTGGTACTTTATGCAACTTTATCAAACCTAGACCTGGAAGTTATCTACCTGATTTTTTGACAATCAAATTGGAAGCCGTATGTGACGGCGATTTATTCGCAGAACGGTTTCATCGTTTTTATTCCGAAAGTAAAGAGTTATTTGGAGCAAAAAAGATTACCATACATATTTTAATGATAATGTATTATATTCCTGAACATCCTATGCATCTAGTTAAAGAATAGGAGAAGGTTCAAGTGATTTTCTTACCACTTTTCGACCACATTTCTTCAGCCACTTGGTCTAAGTTTTATTAAATGCTTTAAGACTATATAATACATCAGTCAATAAGTCCCCGGTCTGGAATATAGATGGCAACGCTCGCCAAAAATCTTTTCCAGTGGTCGATTGTGCCGGCCTTCAAACATCATGTGTTAAAATTTCATAAAAACCTGTCTACTAGTTTCTGAGTCGTTGTATTTTAATTGACGCTACTTTTATTATTTTCAAAATAATGCCAAAAAAAGAGAATTTCGTGTGTTGGTTAAGCATTGCTTTTTGGTGAAGAAAAATACCGTTGAAGCAAAACAATTGCTTGATAAATATTACCCGAACTCTGCCCCAGGAAAATCAACCATAATTGATTAGTATGTTGATTTCAAACGTGGCCGTACAAGCAGCGTTGATGCTGAATGCTCTGGATACCCAAATGAAGACATCAGACAACATCAAAAAAGCTTTACCTTTTCTTTAATTCAAATACCTTTACCTTTGTAAAGGTATTTGAATTAGAGACACATCAGCATAAAACAGGCTATTTAGCGACTGGACCTACGGCTCAATGTAGGTTCCGAACCACGGTCATCAGCCACCGTCAACCTAGGCCAGCACTCCCTTCCGGCTGTCAAACTTTGGTTTTGTGCTTACCTATAAGTCTATCAGGAACTCTACCGACTGACGAGTGCTCAACTTAAAACACTTCTCAGAAGGCATCCGGCCTTACCCAGCCTTTAACTGGCGTGGCTGAGGGCTAATTCGTTGTCGGATTTTAAACTGTTGCCTAGAAACAACTACAAACATTAAAATGTGGGTCTGTGTGTGCGTGTGCGTATGCGTGTAAGTGTAAGTGTATATGTGTGTGTGAGGGGTAGAAAACAATACAATCAACCATCCGAGCGCTGGAATCGAACCAACTACCACGCCAACTGCGGTTTCGCCAGAGCGGCGAGAAGCCATCGCCTTACGATCGCGTCGCAGCCAACGCGACCGGCTACGTCAGAAAAATTCACAAAATTATTTCGCAAAACCGTAAAGTAAAGCTGCAGAAGATAGCTAATATCATGAAGTTATCGAAAAGAAGTGTTTGCACCATTTTGCATGAGCATTTGGAAATACGCAAATTGTTATCGAAATGGGTACCGCGTTTGCTCAACAAGGTATTGATGATTCTGAGCAATGTTTGGAGCTGTTTAAGCAAAATAAAAAGGATTTCAATATATTTCATAATGAATGAAACATGGATCCATCACTAGACTCCGGAGTTAGCTGAGTGGACAGCAGCCGGTGAAAGCCGTCAAAATCGACCAGAAATACAACCATTGGCAGGGAAGTTTATGCCCTCTGTATTTTGGGATGCGCATAGAATATTGTTCATCGATTATCTCGAGAAAGGTAAAACCATCAATAGCGAATATTATATAGCGTTGTTGGTGGGTTTGAAGGGCGATATCACAAAAAACCCTCCAAATGAACAAAATAAAAGTGCTGTTTGGCCGAGACAATGCACTGTGTCACAAATCATTGGCAACGATGGCTAAATTGTATAAATTGCACTTCAAATTGCTTTCTCATCCACTGTATTCTCCAGATCTGGCTCCCAGCGATTATTTCCTGTTCTCAGACCTCAAAAAAATACTCACTGGAAAGAAATTTCGCTCCAATGAAGAGTTAACTGCCAGAACTAAAGGTTATTTTGAAGGCAAAGAGAAATCGTTTTACAAAAAAGGTGTAGAAATGTTAGAAAAACGTTGGAATGATTATATTTATCTTTAAGGAGAATATATTGATGAATAAAGTCTAAATTTGTAAAAAAGTGTGTTTTATTTGTCAGATCAGAGACTTATTAACTGATGTGTTATGCTCCATAAGTTTTTGAAATTATTCAGGCAATGGCAGTCATTTTCTTTGATGAAAATACACAGTGGGTTAGTGGAGAATATTAAAAACATTTTTCCCGTGTTTCACGTAAAATTCTCAATCCTCCAGTTGCCATCCATCGCCAACAAGCATCTCCCGAGACGGTTTTCTGGCCTTAAGCCGTCATCAGTCGGGCTTCGAGTTGTACGTTCGAAAGCAACTGAAGGACTGACCAGGGCCCTGACCATATTAATCGGCCAAATCGGATGAAAGCAGCAATGAAATGCAGCTCACGCCATCCGGTGGTTCGTAACACTACTACGGTCTGAAACGGTTCGGACCCAAACCCAGGCCCTATATTCAGATACCAGATAGGCATGAAAATACACAGTGGGCTAATGGAGAATATTAAAAATATTCAAAAAACAAGGAAAATGTTTTCCTGTGTTCCACGAAAAATTCTCAATCCTTCAGTCGCCATCAAACGCCAACACGTATATCCCGAGACCGGTTTCTGGCCTTAAGCCGTCATCAGTCATGCTTCAAGTTATTCGAAACACAGGAATAATGTTTTCCTTGTTTTTTGAATAGTTTTCATTTCTTTGACATTGGGAGCAGGGAAGACAACACACAATTGTTGATGAGATTTGATTTGATCAAAGATGTAATGGACGAATTGAAATCAGAAACAGTAATAACATTCTTAGATGTCCCTAATATCAACTCACAACTAACAGTGGTAATTAATATAATGCGACAAATAAGCGGAGAAGAAATGCGATTGCGATTTACTAGAAGAAGAATGTATATATTCACAAACAAGTGACGATAAGGCTGAAAGTGAACAAGAACTGCCAACATGAACTTTTAAATACTTTTCCACGATATTTTGAACGATAATGGATTGTGATCCATAATGGAACGCAGCATAAAAATTACTCGCATTTATCTTGAAACCTTAGCAAAGACTGTTTATTGATATAAAAGCTCCTTAGTAAGAACAATGATTCTTGACAAAGTCAACAAAAGCATCGATAATGCTCAGCCATCTTCAACGTTTGCTTCATAATCAAGCAATAAATATGTAGCTCATGATGACTAGTTGTTTTGATCTAAACTGATCTCGCCTAATAAGAAATAAAATGTTAAAATTTTAATAAAAACCCTATTTTCATTACTATATTTTTATTTGTTCTACATAATCATAGGTGCTGCAGTATTTTATTTACCGACATTGCATTTTTAGTATAATATATTAGTTTAATTTCATGGGATTCCATATAATAGCGTTTTATTTATATATCATATGAAAGTTCAATGAGAGCTATATTTTTGGCCAAATTCAGGTAGAACCTTTAATAAATTTAGCTGAGGTAGCCAATACTTGATGGAAATATTAAATAAATAAACAAAGATTAATACCTAAAAATTTCCACTATATTTAAAATTGTATGTATGACAATTGTTTGTGTGTCCAACCAATTGTCATACATACAATTTTAAATATAGTGGACATTTTTAGATATTAATATTATATATATAGTATAGTATAGATTATATTTGAAAAATGCACTGTGTGTCCAAACAATTATCACATATGATTTTAAATATAGTGGAAATTTTTAGACATTAATATTTGTTTATTTATACAACCTTTAACATTCACAGTGAGTTTCCTTCAAATTGAGCGGTTTTTTAATTCTTAGATAAAAATACAGATGGCCTAGGAATTTGCGTAAATCTACCCTCATTTCAGAAGTGTAATGTATGACATTTATAAAAATGGAGTCTTACACAATACAACAACGCGTTAAAATTGTTGAATTATTTCAAAAATATTTAAAAAATATTTTTAGAAAATTACAAGATATTTACGGTTTGAACAATCGTCCTTCTGAAAACACTAGCAATCGAATTGTTCAAAGATTTAAAACAATTGTTATAAGAATATTTTCGGTGGAAGATAAAAGAAGCACAACATATAGTCATAGTGGTCGTTTACAAGAGCATATTGAATTGGTACGTGAAAGTGTTGCTGAAGACTTTCCATTAGTCGACGTTCACAGCCATTTGGACTCAACGAATTCACAACATGGCGTATTTTACGAAAGGATTTAGCTGTGAAGGCATATAAGGTTCAAATAACAAAGGAACTAAAACCACTGGATCATTCAAAATGTCGTTCTTTTGTCAATTGGATCAAAGAACAAACAAATGATCTTTATCAAAAAATTATCTTTTCAGATGAAGCACATTTTGAAATTGATGGCTGTGATAATAAACAAGATTTCCACATTTAGGGTTAGGAAAATCCACGACTGATTCATGAACAATTTTTATATCCTAAACGAGTCATTGTTTGGTGTGCATTATGGCCAGGTGGTGTAATTGGGCCATATATCTTTCAAAATGCTGCTGGTGAAGCTGCAATTGTGATTGGTGTTCGATATCATGGATTTTTATAGCCTGAATTGAATAATATTGATCTGGATGATATGTGATTTCAACAGGATGGTGATTAATGATGTTAATTAGCCACCAAAATCATGTGATTTCATTCCGTTGGACTATTTTCTTTGGGATTACGTGAAATGGCAGATCTATAAAAATATGCTTCAATTATCAATAAAAAGTTTTTTGAAATTAACATAAATTCTATGTTTTATTCAAGAATTTATTCCAGATATGCCTGTCGTCCTACTAAATTTTCCACTATGCCTAGGTGGCGCCACAACATAAAAAAAGTTGTGAGGGAGCCCTGCGTCGGTAGTAAACGCAGCCTTATGATAGTGCATCGTTTTGTTGTTAAAGTTTAATTGTTTACATTACGAAAAACGTGAATGTTAATTCACAGTGACGTGAATATTGTTGGGTAAGTAATTAGTTACTAAATGTTATTTCACAAATGTAATTATAAGTGTTTTGGGGTGTTGGAGATTGAAACTAAGTAAACTTGTGATATTAGGTTGTTTCTTTTTAATGCGGGGTTACTTATAAAAGTAAATATGAAACCGTTCTATATGTAGGACGCTAGGCATATGAAGTATGGTGATTCTATTTTTTTTTTGCAAATTGAATCTTAAAGTTTTTTTCTCTGTTAATATAAAATTTTTCTTATTTCTGTTAATATAAAGTTTTTCTTATTTCTGTTAATATAAAGTTTTTCTTATTTCTTTTAATATAAAGTTTTTCTTATTTCTGTTAATATATGTTACATATTAGGGGACTTATGTTGAACGAAGCCTTAACTAAGGCTTACGATGATGATTTCCCTGAGACTGGGATAGATATTGATATGCTTCCGCCCGAAAATGCATGTGGTGATATTACCGATGAGGACTCAGGCGATGAGAATAATTTAGTAATTGATAATTTACTAGCTAATCAACTAAGAGCACCTGTTGAAATAAATTACAATACTATAGCTAATTCAGCTTGTTCTGACTCTATCTAAAAAAAGTAACCAAGTTCAAAAACGCAAGAAAACTGACTAAATGGGTAAATAATTTGAAATTATTGGTCTGAACGATGAGTGGCCATCTGTATCGGAAGTGACAGCCAAGAAACATCATGAATTATTTCAGAACTTTTTGATAACGACCTTATTGAACCAATAGTGAATGAATCCAATAAATGTAAAAATATTTATTTTCTTGGTTATATTCTAATATTTTTTAGGTACGGAAACCAGAAAAACATACAAGGAAATATTTCTGGTTAGGAAATTAGATTATTTTTGAGATTTACAACCCTCCAGGCGTCGAATGTTCTGGGAACGTGAAAAAGAGAGGAACGTGATAAGGCCATATCAAGAGATAGGTTTGAATATATAATGATTAATCTACATTTCGCAGATAACAATAATTTGGACAAAAGTGACAAATTTGCAAAACTTCGATCATTGTTTAGATTATTAGATGAATACAAAATTTTTAGAAAATGCACCTCTGCAAAAATCTCACAGCATCAATGAGATCATGATTCCCTATTACGGAAAACATGGCTGCAAATAATATATACTGAGAAATCCGATCCGTTATGGTTACAAATTATAGGTAGGATCTACCAGATTAGATTGGTTCGAACCCTACCAGGGCGGAAGTACTTCTATTGGAACTTTATACATGGAACTTGTATCGGGGCTGGTATTGTTCTTACATGCGCAGATATATTGAGATCTAAGTGGAGTTGCCATAAATTTCACTTTTACTTTGATATTTTTTTTAACTGTTGTGATTTATTTAGTTGGTTGCCAAAGAAAAATATTCAGGGAGCTGGAACAATTCGCTGTAATAGACTTACCAACAATCCATTTGCTTCCATAGATCTCAAGAAAAGAAAAAGAAGTGATTACAAGTATCGAATGGCAGAAGAAAATAATATTGATAGTGTTCACATTGTCACAATGTGTTCCAATTCTTTAGGCGCCAAACCCATTCATTTTGTGAAAAGATACTCACGTGACCAAATGATTGTTCAAATTGGACAACCATCTGTCGTGAAAAAAAAATAATGCGAATATTGGCGGCGTAGATCGCTGTGATGAGAACATAAGTTTTTATCGTACTTCCATTAGGGGGAAAAATGGTATTTTTTCCTAATTGTTCTGTGTATTGATATGGCCATGCAAAACGCTTGGTGAATACATAAAAACAATAAAGGTGCCATGGACCATTTACATTTTAGAAGGAGTGTAGTTCTTCGGCAGAGAGAAAAAACATTGTAGTAGTTTTAAGGAGAGACCCAGTCAAAATGAAAATATGGATATTCGTTTCGACAGAATTGATCATTTTGTATTTCCACAAGACAAATAAAGAAAGTGTCGCTACTGTCGCTCAAAGACTACTACCGGGTGTCTTAAGTGTGATGTTGGTGTTCATGACTAAAGCTTTGTTGCATACCACACAAAATAATTTCATGTAACATTATTATTAGTTATATAATTACAGTATGTTCAATATTTAAGCCTAGCCCTTCCAGGTTCCATAGTTCTCTGGAGCATGTGTAATATTAATTTTTGTTCTATATCCTTAAAATTAATAAAAAAATTGAAAGAAAATCCCTTGTTTTTAAAAAAATGTTTTCAAGCATATCTGCGCAACACCGCTCAATTTAAAAGATCCTTTATAAGTTGAAAAAAAAACGATAATACCTAGACAGTCATTCCAGCAGAAAATTTTCACTTCTTTGAATATTATTCCTTGAATAACCAACTAACAAACCTAACGAGCCAATAGTGAAAATATACATTCAGCTACAGAATATTACATCATTGAATAAATTATAATTTATCTGTTGATGTAGTAAAATATTTTGTGACATTCCATATTCTATAAAATAAGATTTTATTACCTGAAAATCCTGAAGAATGAGCTGAACACTGCCAATATTTACTTTAAAGTACACAGAAAATTAATGTTGCTTAACGAATTAATGACTATATTTATGTTTTTATCACTTTCCATTTTATTGTTATTATCTTCATGTTCCCTAAAGCTGCATGTTATTTTAAGGATTCTGCAGGCAATTATCATATTTAAAAAATTAATTCTATTTGGGAGAAAATCATAACCCCAACCTGTATAATTACCAGAGTTACTTTCGGAAATTATCCACAGCGGAATCATGTCAGAAGGTCATGTCTTAAAGATAACGAGCGGGAGATGGTGTACGCCTATCATCTGACGCTCTCGCAAAGAAACCAATAAGACAGGAAGTTGGCAAAGTAGAATGCAATATGGGTTAGGTCGATTTTGTAATTATAGCTATGATAAGTTCATTTAGTTCAACGTCTATGCTTTTTCTGACCTGAAGTGAAAAGAGTAATTTATTCAATTTTGGCTACGGTTGATATTAACAAATTGAAAATATGATACTGTATTAATAGTTTTATACTTCTTATAGTTTTTCTTATTGACAGACAATTTAAACATATTATTTATTTGATATAAATATTTATAACAAAAAAATAATAAGTATATTTTTATAAAGACCTTATTTATTTACAGTCGTTCATATTTTTTGTCTTTTTAAAAAGTCTTTGTGAACTCCTGGTACTCATTTATAGGAATTACTTCCAAAGCCGCGGTTGAACCCTGCGGGATATCGAAACGCCTCTCGAATAGCCAGATGTGACATAGAGCCAAAACAGGCTGATAGGGGGGTATTACGATAAGCATTACAATATTTTTTTAGCTTAGAAAACGTAAAAAATCTTGCGTGCATCCCAAGATATCCCCGCTAGTGGAGTTAAGAATTCCAGTAGGCTCCTCAATGAGTTTGGTAGACACGCTGTCATCATTTCGAAGAATTTCTGGCTATTTTTGGATGTTTCCTGCACTTCTGTTATTAATGGATCTTACATCAAATATATATATATATATATATATATATATATATATATATATATATATATATATATATATATATATATATACATATATATATATATATATATATATATATATATATATACATATATATATATATATATATATATATATATATATATATATATACATACATATATATATATATATATATATATATATATATATATATATATATATATATATATATATATATATATATATATCATCATCATCAGCCTGTATCGATCCACTGCAGGATGAAGGCATCTTCAGCATGCTTCCAATTTTCACGGTCCTGGGCTTTCCTCTGCCACTCGGGTCCAATATACTTAACGATGTCATCAATCCATCGTGCATGATGATGATCTATTCCAATGATGTCACAGACTTTTGTTTGTTCCCTGATCCATGCGCAGGACTTCCTGTCTCGTCTTGTAATGCCAAGCATACATCTTTCCATTCCCCTCTGTGCCGCCCGAAGATTTTGAATTGATTGCGATGTGAGTGTCCAGGTTTCACTCCCGTATGTCATAACGGGTAGAACGCACTGATCGAAGACTTTTCTTTTCAGGCAAAGTGGGAGTCTGCTCTTAAACACTATATTGAGCCTACCAAATGCCTGCCAGCCACATTTAACACACCGTTTTACCTCCCGGGTTCGCCAGCCCTTTGCAGTTCTTTTATGCGTCTTTTATTTTTTTATTTATATATATATATATATATATATATATATATATATATATATATATATATATATATATATATATATATTATACAGAGTGTTCTCAAAGTTGAGTCATATATTTTAACTGGTTGTGGAACTGGAAGAAATAATGTTACCAAAAATAATATATATAAAAGTTGTAAAATAAAGAAGTTATTAACAGTTACAAAATTTGAGAACAGACCTGATTTTTGATATTCTCGGCCACTTCGTTGTAGAACTCGCAAAGAGAAGTCAATTTTGCAAAAATCATTTATATAAAAGTTGCAAAATAGCAAAAACAAAAATGTTACATGTTACAAAAATTGTTCAAAATTGTCACCATTGGTTCGGTTAGCACAACATCTTAATCGGCGTATCCATGCGTCATTACATGCATCAAAAATAAATTCCCGTTGTCCGCGAATAACATCACTAGTGTTTTCGATGCGCTATTGTAGTTCTTTCACAGTGTATTTAGTTCCCCATTCTGATAAACTAACTCTTTTAAAAAACCCTACAGAAGAAATTGCAGGGCGTTAAATATGGGGAGTATGTAGGCCAAGAAATGGGTCATCTTAAATGGTACATCTTAATCGGCGTATCTATGCGTCATTACATGCATCAAAAATAAATTCCCGTTGTCCGCGAATAACATCACTAGTGTTTTCGATGCGCTATTGTAGTTCTTTCACAGTGTATTTAGTTCCCCATTCTGATAAACTAACTCTTTTAAAAAGCCCTACAGAAGAAATCGCAGGGCGTTAAATATGGGGAGTATGTAGGCCAAGAAATGGGTCCATTGCGCCTTATACATCTGTTAGGAAATTGATTATTTAAATGTTAGTGAACGCCTCGTCTAAAATGTGGGGGAGGTGCATCATGTAGAAGGCACATATTCTGCTTAACATTTAAAGGAACATCTTGTAATTATTGTGGCGGATTGTTTTGAAGAAAGTTTAAATAATTTTTACCTGTTGGTCGACCTGGAAGAAAGGAAGGCGCAATAAGCACGCCATTTACTCCGCCAGCTCATACATTTACTGAAAATCTGAGCAAAAAATGTGTTCTTTTCACAGCACGAGGATTTTTTACTGTCCAAACATGGCTGTTATAGAAATTATTTACTCCATTTTACAACCCGACTTTCGGATTCTTTCTTTCAAAATCTTTCCGGGCTTAAACGTAAAAAAACAAAATCTTTCTTTGGAACGGTAAATATCAACTCTCTCCTAAAAAACTACCCGAATTGGGGCAAACATTGAATCAGCAAAAAATTCAAATTTTAGCTCTGCAAGAAACCAGATTAACGGATGATAACACCTTCGACTTCGGCAGCTAGAGACTTTTTAAAAGTAAAACGGACAAAAGAATACTCAAAAATACACCATATCTCGGTGTTTCTTTCGCTATGTCAAAAACCATTCTTGGTTCTATAACTAATATTCAGCCAGTAAATAATCAACTTATGAAACTATCCCCCAATTGTGCTAATAAAAATTATACATTAATCAATGCACACCTCCCAGTTAACGAAGTTACCAGTTACCAGTTACCAGTTAGTTACCAGTTACCAGTTACTAGAAGTAACCAGTTAATCGGTCGCGTTGGTCCGGACGGTAAGAGCAGCGGCTTGCCGCTGCTGTGCCGAAACCGCATTGGAGCGGTAGTTGGTTCGAATCTAGCGCTCGGATAGCACATAACCAAGGGTTGATTACCTGAAAGGGGTGTTGGCCTGGGTTGTCAGTGGCTGATGACCGTGGTTCAGAACCCACGTTAAGCTGTAGGTCTAGTTGCTAAATAGCCTTAAATGCTGATCCGTCTCTAACAGTAAAATCTTTCCTTTTCTAATCTTGAAAAAATAAATAAGTCCTGGGAAATTCTGGAAAAGACTATTTCTAAAATTCCCTCTAACCACGTAAAAATCCTATTGGGTCATTGGTCATTCATGGTCAACCATAATGAGAGAAGATTGGTTAAACTATGTTCGCAGTTTAATCTAAAAATAATGTCAACCAATTTTAAGAAGAAAATAACAAAACAAAAATTTGGAGGTGCCCAAACATGTACATGGGTGAATTTCAAATTGACGATGTTGCCATTTCGTACCCCAATTATAAATAGACTTTGAATGTTCAAGTCAGGAAAGGATCTAACATAGACTCGGATCACTACTTGACTAGAATTAAACTTAGCTTAAAACCTTGAAAACTTATTAAGGAGGGATTGCTAATACCAAAGTTCGAACCTACGAAAATAAAACCAACCCTAACAGAAGAGCTTGATAAACAACCAGCACATAACTGGCAAGAACTGAAACAAAAATTATTAAAACAACCTTAAAGTTGGACCCCTCACAAAAACGCAGAAAACATCCGTGGTGGGATGAAGCTTGCGAGGAGCAGTATTAAGCTAAAGTAAAGCATTCAAAGAGTGGAACAGTCAAAAAACAGCAAAATAAACTATAACATATTTTTGAAAGTAAGAAAAGAAGTATCGAAGCTAATTAGACAAACTAAAAGAAAATATGAAAACAATCAACTTAATGAAATAGAAAACGAATTCCAAAAAAATAACACCCGAAATTTTACAAAACATTTAAAATTAAATTAACAGGCTATCAACCCCAAGGTCCGAAAAGAAAACGGACAATTAGCTCTAAATAACCAAGACAATTGCAAATAACTTGCCAAATATTTTGAACAACTACTAAACTGTCCTGAGCCCTTAAAGAGTTTACCAACACTAAACCCTAAACAAACAAACCCAGATTCATTACCATCGAATGAAGATGAAATAATTAGACAAATCAAGTGACTTAAAAATAACAAAGCTTCTGGTGAAGATGGAATCACTACTGAACTTTTGAACGCTGGTCCAGGTACAATCAAGGAAATAACCAAAATTCTACAAGAAGTTTGGCGAACCGAACGGATTCCGGAAGATTGGAAAGATGCTTTAATCCATCCACCACACAAGAAATGAGATAGAACGGATGTAAACAACTATAGAGGGATATCTCTTCTCCCAGTTTGTTACAAGATTCTATCTCAATGTCTACTAGACAGAGCACAAGGACAGTTGGAACCTAAAATTGGTGAATATCAAACAGGTTTTCGACCGGGCAGATCCTGTCCTGAACAGATCCTGAATCTAAAGTTGATCCTAAGACATCAAAAACTGTACAATAAAAATCTTGTGTGTACATTTGTGGATTTCAAAAAAGCATATGATTCTATAGACCGTGAATCTTTATTCCGAATCTTGAAAGAACAAGGACTAGATCTGAAAACGCTGGCAATTATTAAAGCAACATTAACTAACACAAGCTCAAAAGTTAAATTCATGGGTGACATCTCAGAGCCCTTCGAAATTAAAACTGGAGTGAGACAAGGGGATGGACTCTCGCCACTCTTATTTAACTGTGTTCTAGAAAAAGTAATACAGGAGTGACGTGAAAAAAAGTCGGCCCTGAATATTGACCAGCCATTAAACTGGGGGAGAACCAACATCAAAATTGATTGTCTGGCGTTTGCTGATGATCTAGCAATTTTGGCTCAAGATGTATTAACGACGCAGAAACAGATTGACATTCTAAAAAAACAGCAGAAAAGGTAGGATTCCAAATTTCCTTTGAAAAGACAAAATACATGACCTGCAACAGACTAAGAACCCCATTTCTAAAAACAAAATATGGTAACATCAGACGAGTCTCTCAATTCAAATATTTGGGTGAAATAATCATGGAAAATGGGTTGGAAAAAGCGGCCAATAAGGGTAGATATCAAAAAATGGAAACAGCATTGAGACTTACACAAAATATTTACAACACAAAATGCCTATCTAAAAACACAAAACTGAGACATTACAACACAGTTATTAAGCCAGAGTGTCTATATGGGGCAGAAACGCTCATTTTGAATAGAAAGAAAGACATCGAGGACATTGAAAAGAATGAAAGAAAAATCATAAGAAAAATCCTAGGCCCCAAACAAATAAATACAACAACATACCGACTTCGAGAAAACCAAGAAATGAAACAATACACAGATATACATAGCGATATGAGAAAAAGAAGACTTAGGTTTTACGGATACATAAAACGGATGAATCCGAGTAGGCTAACTAGACAAATAGTCGAATTTTATGAAAATAGGAGTAGAGCTAAAGTAGAAATAATTAAATGGATTGCTGCAATTAAAGAGGACCTAAGATCAGCAAATATTACTCAAAGTGAAATTCAGGATAGAGGCTGTTTCAGACACAAGGTTGACGTTTGGAAGGT
>JARFXV010002658.1:0-33165 GCA_031761425.1 Cosmopolites sordidus | reverse complement strand
AAATATATATATATAAATATATATATATATATATATATATATATATATATATATATATATATATATATATATATATATATATATATATATATATATATATATATATATATATATATATATATATAATATATATATATATATATATATATATATATATATATATTATATATATATATATATATATATATATATATATATATATATATATATATACTATATATATATATATAGTTATATATATATATATATATATATATATATATATTATATATATATATATATATATATATATATATATATATAATATATATATATATAATATATATATATATATATATACTCGACGGTGTTTCGACGACCAATGCTTTTTTGCATGTTTATATATATATATATATATATATATATATATATATATATATATATGCAAAAAAAGCATTGGTCGTCGAAACACCGTCGAGTAAACGCTTTGAAAATGATGGATGAGATTCCATCGAAACGTCAGCGAAACCGTCCACCAGTGAACATTCAGCTAACACGGGATACCCGAGAAACTATCATTACATTGCCCACCCGTGAAAACATTCGTCAAAACATATATATATATATATATATATATATATATATATATATATATATATATATATATATATATATATATATATATATATATATATATATATATGTTCACGGATCGTAGATAATGTTTCTAAATCATTCCGTGTGTCGATATGTTGATTATGTGAAGAGTCACGACGTTTCGCCAAAATGTCATTTGGCATTTTCAAGTGTTATCCGCTTCGACTGAAGAGTCCAGCTGACGTGCACGGGTCGTTGTGCTCGCTTTTATAGCTGGCCGGCGACTGCGCAGATTATATCGGGGTAGTTCAGGACTATTTGTGGGGCTCGGCAACGCCGTAGGGCGTTCGTTTATTGATTAAATCTTGTTATTGATTCGCGTATTTAGCTCACCCCTTTCTTCTATTTCAAGACCTTCTCTGATTGTTCGGACCTTGTAGTTTTCCATATTCGCTATTTCTTTGGCTCCTTTAAAATTGATTTTATGTCCTGTTTGTAGATGGTGCGGGAACAGAGCGGAAGTGGTTTGTTTGTTTTTTAAGATTTTTTATGTTCTTGTATTCTGGCCAATATTCGTCTGTTTGTTTGTCCTATATATGTTCTGTTGCAGTCGGAACAAGATATACTATATACCCCATGATTTTCCAGTCTAACTTTGTTCTTGGGGTTTTTTAGGATGTTTGCGACAGTTTTGTGCAGCTTGTAGGCTTGATATTATGTTTCCTTAGTAGTTTGCCTATCCTATCTGTGATTCCTTTTACGTATGGTAGCAGGACCTTTAGTGTATTTGGTTCATGATCCTCTATTGTTCTTCGTGTTTGGGTTTCCTGACGGCGAATGCCCTTCCGGATACAATTTTCTGAATATCCATTTTGTCTAAGGGCTGTGAACATTTTTGGCACTTCTTCGCTTCGTGTATCTGGTAGTGTCAGTCGGAAGGATCTGGATATCAAGGTGTTCGCTACTGCTTAGATTTTAGAAGGATGATTATGGGATTTAGCGTTGAGGTATCGATCGATGTGAGTTGGTTTTCTATACACTGTATATTCGAGGGTTCCAAAAAGTTTCCTTGTGATAAGGAGATCGAAAAACGGCCGTTTTCTATTCTGTTCGACTTCCAGAGTGAATTGTATTCTGGGGTGGATTTCGTTTAACTGGGTTAGGAAGTTATTTAGAAGATCGTTTCCGTGAGGCCATATTATAAAGATATCATTCACGTAGCGTTTCCAAAGTTTAGGTTTTAAAGGAGCGTTGGCCAATGCCTTTGTTTCGAAATCGGTCATGAACAGGTTGGCTATAAAGGGTGATAAAGATGATCTCATTGGGGTAATGTCGGGCTGTCTGTAGATCTGCTTCAAGCTTCAGCTTTTCCTTCAACCAGCAGATCTACAGACAGAGCAATCTATTGAAACAATACATAATCTGAAAGCTGTATATTTCCTCTATAAAAGGAATCATTAGAATCGATCAACGAATTGTCAAGTTATAGCGCTTAAACTAACACTATATTTTGTCACTTCGTCACAAAAACACGATGGAATAACGATTAAATGTTAAATTTTATTTCAAGTTTGGCAAAACTTTTATCGAAATATTTCAATTGATGAAAAAAGTTTATTTTAATGATTGCTTATTGCTTACACGTGTGTTCGAGTGATATAAGCGATTCCAGTGGTTTAAGCGACAATCGTCATGTTTTGGAAGAACGATTCAAAATCAGGCCGGTCAAAATATAACCGCGACGAGTTGCTGAAAAAAGTGCTTGAAATGATCGCTTGTGATGCGAATTCGAGTGTTAGATGGATAGCGCAGGCATTAAATGCGACCAACGATATGATTCACGAAATGTTGATACGACGATACGATTCACGGAAAGTCTGTGCTCGATTTATTCCTCATGCGTTAAATGAGGATTAAGGAATTGCTCGCGTACCTTATTACCTTATTACCTCACCTTATTAAAACGGTCAGGCGGAACTTGATTTCAATATGTATGCATCTCTTGCAATGATTCGTTTATGTCGATAATGGATCACATTCCATGCTGACCATTAAAGGTCTGGATTATTCCTTGGTTCATAAGTTGCAGTAAGATTGTCGTGTTATACATATATAACATAATCGCTCATAATCACTTTTTACCACTTATCACCTTTATATTTGAATGCATAGCTTCCCGATGGTGTCCTGGAGAAAACTAGAAACTGCCTTGATATCTAAATTCGTTTTATTTAAATAAGTTTCAACTTCAGGAACAAAACAATCCCGGAACCAGTCATAGAAAATAACACTTGTAACCCACGCTTTCTTGCCTAAACTTGCTTTGATTTTGAAGCACCAGAATTTAGCCATCTGTAAAGCATAAGTGGCTTAACTAAACAACCTCCTGATGCATTAAAACAGAGCAGCAGGGTAACTCTATCTTTTGCTGCCTTAAACCCAGAGGCGGATATCTAGGCGGATAGATAAAATATATTTTGAATATAAAAGTTTTGTTTGGCATTCTTTTTCAAAACAGGGCAGTTTCGTCTGCATCAAACACTTGTTCAGGTTTGTATCCACCATCAGTTATTAACTTGAAAAAAATCTTCTGGATATGTTACTGCTGCTGCTGTGTCTGCAGATGCAGCTTCTCCAACAATTTTGATGTTATGCAGTGATTGTCACAATTTAAACTTATTGAACCAATCTTCCGATGCCTGAAATCCTCCGTCCATATATTCATCACCAGGTTCTTTTAAATATGCGTAAAGACGCTTAGCTTTCTCACGGATTATAGCGCCTCTTAGAGGCACTCTCTTCTGACTACAGTCTCCAATCCATAATGTTAATGCAGCTTCCATTTTTTCAATTGCTGGATCACGAACAATTTTTGCTAATCAGCTTTTTGCTATAATGAGGTTGAAACTGTAGAATTTCTTATTTTGTCTTCTGATTTCTCGATAGATCGTACACTTGATTTATTGACATTAAAAAAACGTGATATGGATGCAAACGACTTGGCAAGGCGTAAACGGTCAACCATTTCTATTTTTACCTTAAGCGGCAACATTACTTTTTTCCTGGCAAGAACTAATTTTCCTTTGCTTTTACTCGACATTATAAATCGCGAATAAAGCAGAAGAGGCACGTGCTATTCACTCGAAATTATTGTGACAAGTTGAAGAAATAAAACAAAAGGTTCGGAACCAATCATGCGAAGGCAGCTTTTATCAAAACCCATAGTGTCATGGATAACCCGGCGGCGCGTACGACGGCGACTACTTATTTATCAAAGAACTTTTGATCAAACGGCAATAAGACTTGCTTGTTTATAAATACTTTGATACTTGTTTGTTTTGAAAGGTAATTGGTAAATAAATACATATTATTCTAAAAATACAATATGTATTATTAGTTTTGGATTCGCCAATAAAGACATTTTCAGCCGCGAATACAAAAAGTGGTCACAATTTTTTAATCCGCGGATACTGAAAATGCGATTAACGGAACCGTGAATAAGGAGCTTTGACTGTGCATACAATTGCTTTCATAACACTATTATTTTCATTTACCAATCATCTGTTAATTACCATTTATCAATAAATGACGTCCTCCAGCTTTTTTCTTTTCTTTCGCGTTCTTTTCGCCTTTTCTTTCCGTTCCTGTTCCGGTAATTTTTAATACTAGGCTGTAATCAAACTATTTGCGTTTTTGAGGTACTTAGTTATTCATTGTTTAAGAAACGTACCCCATTTCTATATATCTCAAATGCCGGTAGTGTGGGATACTCCAAACTTTCTTGAAAGTCTCCTAGTGTTTGTTCTAGAAATGCAGTCACCATTTCTTTTAATCGTCGACATCGACTGATCGTGGATGACATGATCTTCCCCGATCGTCAAGATTCATGTCTCCGAGTCTGAATCCCTCAGAGTGTGCACATCGTGCGGCTTAGTTCTCCAAGAATATGGAAAATGTTTATTAATAGTTAGTAAATACATTGAGGTGAAAGTTGTAAAAAGTTTTCGCGATGAGTAGGCGCAAAAACAATCATTAAGTGATTGAAGATGCCGTATTTTCTTACGAAGATCTAGTAAATCTTCGCGCGGAGTGAAAATATGAAATTACTCGCAGAAAACGCAAATCTGCGGATCAAAATCCATATACTAGAAGTTTCCAACAAAGCTGGCCGCAACATCAGCAACACTCTATAGTGTTACTGAATGAACTGATGGCTGGAGTTAAAACTCCAGCCATCAAAAACACAAAAGAAAATACTACACAAACCACACCACCAGCCACCGTGGTCCAACTGGATCTCGAATAAGGAGAGCAGTCAAGCATTTCGGCCAACGATGGATACCAGCTGGTATTCGCTTGGTCAAAAAAGATAAAAGGAAGGAAAGAAATGTCTGCTTCGGAGGTACGCCAACCTCCAGAAGTACCGATTACATCTTCCACTCTGGATTTGTCCACCAAATTCGAAAATTCATCCTAAACGCTAAAAACTCTTTCTAGCGCCGAACCTAAACCTAAAAGCAGAGGAACCGCCCGAAAAGGCGGAAAATTTAAGCAAAAAGGCGTCAGAACCATCCTCTGACCTTGCCCCCAAGCCTCCATCTTTTGTATTGTGAGACAAAAATGCATTCCAGGAACTCCTGCGCGTCTTGATCAAATGCGTGTTGGAAACAATTCCAGCGAACGAAATTAGGACGGAATGCCACCATTAGAGGTTCCATCCGACCAACATCACTAGATGGAAAACCAGAGAAAATAAATTGGTCGCAATAGTACAGGTTACTATACCACGCGACGAAAGGAACATCCTGAAGATGAAGGAATTCTACTACCACCCGGTATGCGTAGAAATCCAAAAGAAACAACCAGTACGTACCATAGCTACAAAAACGCAATCCAAGCGTTTCAAGAATCAAGTAAAATCAAATCACCCGCACTAATCAACATTTGAACTGAAGAGTCATCAGAAAGAATCGGTAGAAACAGACCAATTATTAACGCGAGCCAAGACTTTGTCAGGACTTGCAAGCAAAATCCAGAGAGTTCTGGGTCTAATACAAACACAATTAGACCATCTCCTTCACATCAGCCATTAATTTACTGCATCAGAATCCGGCAACGATAGACAGCACCATATCAAACAAATCCACTTTTCTGCCTTCAGAAGCAAGGAGTCAGCCGCGTTTTTCGTCGTACCAGCTCACCGGATTTTGGGTCGTGTGGTCTAAGTCCGGACAATCTTCTTATTAAACTTCCGAAATCTGTCAGATTTCTTTCTCAGCCGAGAAAATTGGCACCTCCTAGGCTAGCGAGAAGTTCCCAACAAACAAAACTCATGAAATGGCAACATCAATAGAAACGAGTAAGAGCCACTCAAAATAGGGTAACTCAAAAACCATGATAAATAATCAGAAAGTCAGACTCAGGTCTTTTCCGAAAGATCCGAAAGCCGGATTTTAAAAGATCTTTCTTCTCTTATGATTTTATATTTCATGCTTCATATATCTGGTTAGTTTACAATGAAATAATTATAAAATTATGAACATTTTTTACATCCCCTTTGTTTAACCGCTTTTAAGTTTGGGCATGATGCTCTTTTTTCTTTCATAATTTTCATCAATTCTAGTGTTACTTTTGTCTTTTTTGGCGTGTTTTTTTTGTCGTGCTTGTTTATTCTTTTTAATTTCTTACTTTGTCTAAATATCTATAACCTATACTCTCCTTAATTAATTTTAACAGTGTATATCTTTTTTTATTTATTACTTGTAAAAATTTTTCATTTATTTTTTCATATCCCTCCCTGTCCTAAAAAACATTGTAATAACTGTTAATAAAATTAAAAAAACAGATTGTGTGTATTGTGTGTGTGTGTGTATTGTGTGTGTGTGTGTGTTATGTGTGATTGTATGTGTATTTTTCACGTAACTGTATTCGACAATAAGTAGAAACAAAACTTATGACCTAATAATAATTAGAAAGCAGATGATACAATTAAAGAAACGCCTAGTCATAGTAAAAGCCTATATTATCGTAATAAAATCTTTACCGTTTACTGTCTCTACTTTGCTTCTGAACGTTTTCAAACCTGTAATCGGGCCATTTTCGATTTAAATCATTTAATGAAACGCACATATGCACCCTTCACTTTAAAGTCATTGTAGACAATAAATCGGTTTCATGTAGGTTAACAAGTTGGTGCGATTTTATTAAAATGCCAAAATGCAACCTTAACGAGGTCCGATTAAAAAAAAATTAGACGGCGAATTAGCTAAGACTTCAGGGTCCGCTGCAACCGATAGAATTACAGTTTTGTACAAAACCCGTTTCCCCATTATTATGAACAATCACTTTAAATTGATATTGCTGGTTGGAAAACGAAACTATTTATTATTTTTACGTTTACAGTAACATTTTTTAGACGAATGTATATTATTAATCACTTAATTAACTTAGTGGGGTGGAAGTGCTGGAAACAAAAATATATATTCCAATGCAGTGAATCATATATTCCGTAAACTAGCATTAAAGTGCTTCTGAGAAATTTTCTATTCCCTTTTTGTAAAAAGGGGGTGATTTTGAAGTATGATAATCTTTGAGTGCTTGAGAACTGTTAATGTGAGAGCAGTAACATTTTGTTCTGCGCAGAAAATGTTTCATATATCTAAAAAGCTGGTAATCTAAAGGGGCAATGTCAGTAGACACGGTGGGTGAGGAAGTAGTTCCCACCATAATTATTTAATTCTTTCTTGGGTGATTTCGGCATTATAAGGTTTTGATTTGTCATGGGGCAATAACACTTTTTCAATTAATCAGTATTTTAATTAATCAACGTTTTCGGAATCTCATATTGAAGAATACCGGTAAAATCCCACCATACTGTTAGTAATACTTTTTTTTTAAGGTGAAGACCTGGTTTTACACTGGTTACCCACTGTGGTTGTTCTGATGTTAACCATTGTATTTTCTTGTGTAGATTTCTGTATAGAATCCACTTAATCTTCAGTAACAATTTCTAGAAGAAAATGATCTCTGCCTAACCTGAACAAAAATGAACAGCATATGATTACTGGAAGTTGATATGGCATTCGTATTCAATCTCTTTGTTCTTTGTTCAGTTGTTTTAAACACAAATGTTCACATGTGGTAATGAAAGTTAGATACAACAGTACAACAAAAAAGTAAACTTCAAGCGAGAGTAATGGAATATCTAACTGCGATAAATGCATCACAAGAAAACGCGAAATTAAATACGAAACGGCGATGGAAGAGTTGAAGGTGAAACTGATCATTTGGAGTATAGAAAGACAACATTTATTGAAAGTATAGAAAGACAACATTTAACATGTATTGGTCACGTAGTAATAATGAAAATCAGGGATAATCTGGATTCACTTTGGGTTAATTATTACCTCAAAATTTTAACTTTTTGGTTTAATTTTTTATATTTATTAGTATTTGTTTATACCTCTTGATTTGTTATTCTCCGTTTATAAAATATTACCTTAAAACATGAATGTTATTTTGGAAACCCTTTCATATTTCATTCATTAATTTTATATTGCATTTTTATTTTTATAGTCTATGTTATGTAAAAGAGTAACTATTGAACATTAAGGATGCAACGAGTGGGACAAGTTCCACGCTGTCATTTCAGTAGTTTATAACTTTTAAAAATAAAAAAGACATACTATTTTTTGTCTATATGTTTATTTCGTTTTTAAATTTATGTCAATCCAATGTGAGTCATTAGCAGCAATACAACTTTCTGCCCTTTTAAATATATCTGATGTTAATGCTGTGTTTTCTGTACGGATGTTGTCCTCGAATTGCTGTATGGATTGTGGCTTATTTATGTAAAGTTTTCCTTTAAAAATATCTATCAAAAATAATCATCGCTTTGCATGAAAGTTGTCAATTTGATGGAAGTGGTTTATGGTGGCATCACTCTATTGTAATCGCTTATTATTGCCTGTAGGTAACAGGGAAATATATGCAAGTCAATTCTAAAAATGCAGCGTAATCTGCGTTTAGACATTCTCAGTTGTGCACCACGTCATCGAATCGACGTCTATGGAGATTCCTTCACACGTGTAATATTTTCAGCTCTTCGCATTGTTGAGCCTCTGATGTTGGTATATACCCAACTATTCCGAATTCTTGTAATTGCTTGAATAAACGATACATTATTGTTATATGAGGCGCAGGACCATAAAGATATTTTCGCCTAAATTGACATTAAGTTGCATTAACTGATTTTTTAAAATGAAGATTACAACAATTTCGCTGTCTTATTTTGGCGTGTACTTATCCATAATAAAAGTGGCACGTGTGCATTGCACAATTTCGAAAACAAAACTCTTGCAAATATCACAAAAAAAATGACGCCACAATAAAATGGTAGCTTGATACTTGCCTCACCCGATATTACTTAGTAGCAGTAGTTACTTAAGTAGTTTATCAAAAAAAATCTCAAACAATTCATTGTGTATCATTTCTCTTAGACCAAACTATTGGAAGTATATTATTGATTGATTTGTCCGTTACTTTGTGATAGTTCATTTTTTAAAAAAGGAATAAAACAATTTTATATTTTGTTATCTATCACTTTTATTTATGCATAGAAATATATATATATATATATATATATATATATATATATATATATATATAACAAATTAAAAAATTGTTTTATTCCCTTTTAATGGGAGTATATATTTGACAGCTGTAATCTATATAGAGAGCATTATATGCTTAAATTTTATGACGAAAATTTACATTCACTTACGGAGACGATCCGAAAAATCCGTACAATTTTTGCGCAGATGATGAATATAGAGCGAGAATACTATTCGCAATATAAAGCATTGAAAGAGATTGTTTCATTATAAGGACACACCAGTCCTCCAAATATTTTAATTGTAAGTAAGTAAGTGTTTCGAATGCTTCATTATTATAAGTTCGTCCATATTTTCAATAATTACCTTTTTTTCAATGACATATTATACCGCATATTGACCAAAAATCTAGATTTACGTAATTATAACTTTTAATTGACTCAGCGGTCGCCAGCAAAATGGTATGGTTGCAGATTGGGTCTTAGAAAACCTCGCTGTTGATACCAATTTTTGACAAAAATTATGTTTGGTGTCTAGGCGGCTGTATCTATATCAGTGACAATTGTATCTGGTGGTGAAAAAATCTACGACAGATAGACAAGAGAAGTTAATGCACACAAAATAAATTGTTCCTATTTGCTGGGGATTTTAGGCAGTCAGCTTCATCGGTTCGTACTTTTTCGAAAATTATTAAAAATAGATATTTTAGTAGACTTTTTGTGGATGTAGGATGTGGTGTAGATGGAAATTATGGATATGATCGGGGTCCGTTTTTAACAAGAGTGCACTATCTGCCATTGTGCGCTACATACGTTATATGCTACTGTCAACAAACAGTTTTTTTGGCTTATTAAATTTTTAAGTCCTGTAATTTCGAGAAATAGACACAAATTAGCCATATCATGTGATTTTGATAGCTTTAGACCTTATACTTTTTCTAAACATATATTAATTTACCACTAAATACCAAATCACTTTTTTAAAGTTGTCGACACGCGTTTCGTTAACCATGTTTTGCATTATCAGGAGATGATTTAATCTGATTCTAAAACCAAACTATGTTCTGTATATTAACCGTAGCTAATGAAGCGTGTACAAATTATGAACTGTGAAGTTATCTAAGCGTTATATTAATAACTGAAAAAGTTGACTGAATAGAATAGGTCCTTTATCCTGCTTCATGGTTTTTTTTTCATTTTTCTATTTGACTGCTTTTATACGTATCCAAAGCCCTATTATTATTTACACTTTTAACAAATCTTTAATTAATAATATCTATATAATGATCATGCTTGAATACATGTTGGGAAACACAACATTTTTTATTTCTCCCATATCCAATGTGGACAATGTGTTCTTTATACCTGGTTAAAGGATTTATACCTGTTATTTGGTATATCATCAACCGATATCAAATTGGAGCTAAATTCTACTCTGGGGGAGTCTGATCCTTCGTTTACAAAAGTAAAATATTGGGCGGCATAGTATAAACAAGGCCGTTCGAGCTGCCAGAAATGGCAAAGAAAATCAAAAAAATGGTATTGAATGACCGTTGACTGAAAATGCGCGAGCTAGGAGACATGGTAGATATTTCAAAAAGTACAACGCATATTGACTGAAAATTTGGACATTAAAAAGCTGTACGCAAGAACGGTGCCGCGATTACTCAAAACGGAACAAAAACAGAGCCATGAGATTTTTTAAATTGAATTTCACAGGAATAAAGCTGATTTTTTGCGTCGATAAATAACTATGGATGAAACATGGGTAAATTGCTTTCCTCATGCCCTCTATTCGTTGGATTTAGCCCCCTCGGATTATTTTCTGTTTCCAAACTCGAAAAAATGGCTCGGTGGTTTGCCAACAATAAAGAGGTGGAGTCTGTGGTTGATGGCTATGTTGAGGAGCTGACGATTCTCGCTATAAACAGGGAATCGAAGCTATTGAAGATCAATGGGAAAAATATACCGAGCTAAAACAAAACTATGTAGATATTTTTTGCAAAATTTATTGTGTTTTCTTTATTAGGTCGGGTACTTCTGGGACTACCTTCGTAACTACTTTTCTTACTATTAGTTTAATATAGTTTGTATTTGAAAAAGGGAATGTGTTGTATTTGAAAAAGGGAATGTAATTACGAAAAATCCTTACTAGTGCTCGATTATGCCAACATTTAAAAGTCACGTGAAACAATTTCATCATAATTCATCTACTAGTTTCTGAGTTGTGTTTTAAGTGACGCTACTTTTGTTATTTTTAAAAATGAAGAAAAAAAATTGTATGTTGATTAAGCATTTGTTTTTGATGAAGAAAAATACTGTTGAAAACAATTTTTCTTGATAAACATTACACGGACTCTGGCCGAGGAAAATTCCGGAAGGACCGATGATACCGAACGCTCTGGACGTCCAAATTACTGGTTACACCGTCTGGTTACACCAGACAACATCAGAAAAATTCACAAAATTATTTCGCAAAACCGTAAAGTAAAGCTTCAGCTAATATCATGAAGGTAATGAAGGCATCAAAAGGAAGTGTTTACACTATTTTACATGAACATTTGGGAATGCGTAAAGTGATATCAAAATGAGTTCTCAGTGAGCTCATAGTTGACCAAAAACAACAACGTAATAATGATTCTGTTTGGAGCTCTTTGGAGCTGTTTAAGCAAAATAAAAATAGTTTTTTCATGCGGTAAGTGACAATGGATGAAACATGGATCCACCACTATACTCCGGAGTCAAATTGGCAGTTAGCTGAGCTCACAGCAGCCGGTGAAAGCCAAAGCCGGTCCAAAGCCATTCGCATGGGATTTTATCTTAATCACTATCGATCATCTCAAGAAAGGAAAGAAATCATCAATAGCGAATATTACATAGCGTTATTGGTGCGTGTGAAGCACGAGACCGCAAAAAAGGCCCCAAATGAAAAAAAAGTTCTGTTTTACTAAGACAATGCACCGTGTGACAAATCGTTGGCAACAATGGCTAAATTGCACTTCGAATTACTTCCCCATCCATCATATTCTCCAGGTCTGCCTCCAGCGATTATTTCCTGTTCTCAAGTTTCAAAAAAATCCTCGCTGGTAAGAAATTTTGTTCCAATGAAGAGTAATTGTCGAAATTGATGGATATTTTGAAGGTAAAGAGAAATCGTTCTACACAAAAGGTGTAGAAATGTTAAAAAAGCGTTGGAATGATTGGATTACTTTTCAAGGAGAACATATTGACGAATAAAGTCGAAATTTCCAAAAAAGTCTGTTTTATTTGTCAGACCGGGGACTGGAAATTTAGATATAATTCTTATTTCATTTAATTAAAATGAATTTCCATTCACCGGCTATTTTAGTTAAATATACTGTATCATCTATATATTTCAGGCGTCTTTCATGTTTACCATTCACATTAATGCCGATAACACATTTTCTGGTACTATTATGATTAACTTGTCACTAACTATGTATATTATTAGCCATCATCATCATCATTATTAAATTAATATCCAGCAATAAGAAATAATAATAACTACAAATATCAGTAAGTATTATTAATAATAATTGTTTTTAAAACATTACAATAAGATAAATCCACATTATAACAAGTATGATCTTACCTTGAAAAACTGGGATCAAATTGTAGTTGCGGCTCCAGATAAGAAACCGGAAGTACATCTTGAGCAAATTGTGGTCTAAAATAGATTGGATTTGGATCAGGTTGTGCCCCCGGAATTTCATTTTCACGTAACGATTGGGTGGGTGCCGCTGTAGTGGTTTCTAGTTTGGGTGTTGGTTGCTCTGTGGTGGTTGAGTTCTGAGCTGACGCGACGACAAGTAGTGTCGTTGTAAATACAACTTGAATAATCATTTTATCTGTAAAAGAACATTAAAATTAAGTATTAGTATTTTATTACATAGAATCATAACACAGATTTAATATTTGGATACATAAACATTGATTTCTAAAATCAATCAACTTTTTTATAATATCCACTAGAGTTTTGAATCACTCAAATGTCAGATAGTACTGTCTAATAACTGTGTTTTGTTTTGTTTGATGTGGACAACAATTGATTATTCAAAATATATTATAATATTCAGCTCTACAGGCCTAGTGGCCCTTGGCTTCGAGTTCTTTCACTCTTCTTTTCGAACTTTTTCTGTCCAAAGCATCAGTCTTCCAATCCTTCACTCGTACTTTCCTCAAATCATTTAGTACCTCATCCAGCCATTTCTTCCTCGGTCGCCCTCTTCTTCTCCTTCCCCCTTCGCCCCTCATCAGAATTCCTTTAACCCATCTCCTGCTGGACATCCTCGCTATGTGCTCCAGCCATCTAGCCCGAGGCAGTCTCACCACCTGAACAATGTTTGGTTTTTTGTACAGTTCTTCTATTTCTTTGTTTGTTCTTCTTCTAAATTCATTCTGAACTTTAACTCCTCGAAAAATTCTCCTTAATATTTTTCGTTCCCAGACTTCCAACTTAGTTTCTTCCTTCTTCGTCATCGTCCATGTCTCGCACACATAGGTAATCGTGGGCCTTAGTATTGATTGGTACACTCTTACTTTTGCTGCTCTTGTTATATTCTTTGCCCCTAAAATTTTTGAAAACATTCCTGCAGCTTTGCTTTCTTTTGCTAGTCGTTTCTCTATTTCCTTTTCTTCATTCCCTTTACTCGTTAGTGTTACTCGTCAGCTTGTTCCACTTTCTCTATTGTATACTTCTTATTTACTGCACAATCAATGACTAAATTAGGGGAGAGTCCTCTGGTGCTATCTTTCATTACCATATATTTGGTCTTGTTCTTGTTAATTGTTAAGCCATATTCTCTCGCGTTTCTTTGCAACATCTTGAAGATCTTTACTACTTCTTCCTTGGATCTCGCCATCAATACAATGTCGTCGGTATAAGCCAAGCATTGGTGTCTGTTACTATATATTAACCCCTTGGTATTGATGCCACTCTCCCTCAGAATCACTTCCTGCACCAGATTGAACAGAACTGTTGACAGTGGATCGCCTTGTCTCAGTCCTTTCTTTACAATGAACTCCTCAGACATTGCTCCATCGAGTATAACTTTATTTACTGTTCTCCTGACAGTCATCTCCACCAACTTCCTCAACTTTTCCGGGTCTCCCAGCTAGCTCATTGCTTGGAACACCTTTTCCCTGCTAATGGAGTCATATGCTTGCCGATAATCTATAAACAGCAAATGTAAGCTCAAATTTTGCTCATAAGTATTCTGTTGGATCTGTTTCATGATGAATATCTGGTCGGTTGTTCCTTCCTGCCCTGAACCCTCCTTGGTATTCCCCTACTTGTTCGTTATGGTATTTCTCTAGTCGATCTTTAATCATCTTGACCATCACTTTGTAGGTCACGTCTTGCAGTGTAATTCCTCGGTAGTTATTACATTCCTCCTTAGCTCCTTTTTTGTGCAGGGGTATTATCAGCGCTTTATTCCATTTCTCTGGCATATTTTCTTCTTCCCAAATTCTGTTCATTAACTTCCATGTGCTTGCCACCAAAGTATCACCACTGTGTTTCAGGATTTCAGCTGTTATACTGTTTTCTCCAGCACTTTTGTTATTTTTTAACTGCTTTATATAAACATCTATTTCTTCTTTTGTAGGTGCATTTATAATTTCGTTATTTTCTGCAATCGCATCTTCTTCCATTTCATGTTCTCCCCAGTTCCCTTCTTCCAGTCTCATTTAGCGTCTCTGAAAAATATTGGGCACATCTTTTCAGTTTTCCATCTACATCTCCTACCAGGGATCCTTCTTGAGTTTTCAAATAATGGGGTCTTCTGGCGCTACTGCCCTTAGTTTTTTTAACTTCCTGATAGAAGTCTTATCTCTTTATTAGCATATGATTCCTCTATTTCTTTTAATTCACGTTCTAAAAGTTTTTTCTTTTTCCTACTACATATGGTCTTGGCTCCCCTTCGGATGCGATCATATCTTTCTTTGTTGCTTTCGCTCCTTTCTTTCAGTAATCTCAGACGTGCTTTGTTTCTTTGCTCCAAAACTTGTTTACATTCTTCGTTGAACCACCTATTTGTTTGATTTTTTTTGGGTTCTCCCAGTATTTTTTCTGCTACCTCCTGCTCCCAGTGTTTTTTCTGCTACCTCCGTACCCGTTCCTCCTCTTAATGTTCTTTATTAAGCTTAATTCCTAGTTTTTTTTTCATTTCCTCTTCGAAATACATTGCTGTTGTCCTATCTTCTAGTTTTGCTACATCATATCTTATCCGTCTTGCCCCCCTTTGTATTTTTTCTTCCAGGTGGTCTTTCCTGTTTCATTTCCGTTATAACTAATATGTGATCGCTATCACTATCAGCTCCCCTGAAACTTCTAACATCAGTAAACTTCTTTGCATGCTTTCTTTCTATGAGGACATGGTCAATTTGATTCTTTGTCTCTCCATTTTGAGCTATCCATGTTTCCTTATGTATGTTTTTGTGATCAAAAGCAGTGCTAACAATTTTCATATTGTTCTCGAACGCAAATTCTATCACCCTTTTTCCATTATCATTACTTGTGGTGTGTATATTTTACCCCCTGATACCGCCTTGTATTCTTCTTCCCTCCCTACTTTGGTATTCATGTCGCCTACCACATATTTTATATCAAACCTCGGAACTTTTTCCTGAGTCTATCCAGATTTTCGTAGAACTGTATTTTAATGTCCGGGTCTTTTTCTTCAGATTCTAATCCTGCACATTCTATCTGAAATTCCTTCGAACTCGATAACTTCATTTTTGAACCTGTCATTAACTATGAACCCTACTCCCAACATCCTCCGATCAGTTCCGCTATTAAAAAATATGTAGTCTTCCACCTCTGTTATCGTTATATCCCTTTGTTTAGTCTCCTGTAGTACCAGAATATCTACTCTGTACTTTCTCATCTCTCCAATGAGGTGATTCAGGGCTCTTTCCGTAAATGTACCTCTAACATTCCATGTACCTATCCTAATTCTTTCTGGTTTGTTTTTTCCTGTTTTATTCCTGCTTGTATACAGGTCGCTTGCTTCCGGTCTCAATCCATTTCGTTGCTGGGTCAGGTCCATATTTCTGTCCACTATCGCACTTGTTAGTTTTTTGAGCCGCTTGCTGTACTTCCAGTTTTTTTCAGCATGTTTTCTCGTTTGTTCCATTTCCAAGTTTGGCCATTCACCACCAATTTCAGAAATCCTGTTTTCACACCTTTTCCTCTGTCCCTTTCCTCCTTTGCCTTCTCTCTAATTTTCTTTTGAATACCTCTTTCTTCTCTGGTGAGATCGTCATTGATAAATATTTTGTCGGCTGCCCTATTCCTTAACTTGTTTTTATTCTGCATCACCTCTATCTTGTTTTCTTCGCTGCCAAGTTCCACCAAATATGTTTTCATACCCAATCTTCGTGCTGTTCTTACTATTGGTCTGACTCATCTTCTATAAACTTTCCTATCAGTTCTTTTAGAAGGTTATTATCTTCTGTGTCTATTGTCAGTCCCTGTATGACTATATTTTTTCTTCTGTCCTTACTTTCTAGCTTCTCTATTCTTTCATTGTTTAAATTTATTTCTTTCTTCAAATCATTTACTTCAGCCACCGCTTTTTCACTTGTATCTTTCAGCATCCTTATTTCTTTCTTAAACTCTGCTTGTTCTTTCCTTAATTATTTTATTTCTTCCCTTAATACCTTAGTATCTTCTCTTTGAGCCTGCTGTTCTAGCTTAATATCTTTTATATCTGCTGACAATCCCTTTATTAATTTCATCATCTCCTTCAACATGTCATCGATGGTTTTTGGAGGGCTTCTATGTGTTTTTTGTTTGATTTTATAAAGAAATCCTCCCCTAATTCGCCTCCTCTTTTACGTTTTCCATCATCAGATCTATCCGACTCTATCTCTGTTTTCTTATTTCTTATTCGGTAGAGTTTGTCTATTCCTTCTGTACCTAAACTTCCGATTCTATCCAACGCTTGGCAACAGCGCAAATAAATTTTGCGTAGACCTACGGTTCCTTATTCCCTTATCGCAATAACCTCAAATACATGTATTGTTTCTAGTCTTTTGTTCTTTATTATTTCGCTTATGCTTGGACAATTATTTTTTATCACACTATACCTAGCTCACACTGTCCCTGCTTAAACACTGTGGTTTATTTAATTCTCACTGCAAACTCCGTAAAACGAATTTAATGCAGGTGAAAAATAAAAACACTTTCTACGTTTCGGCACAGCGTTGCTTGAGTCCCCTATTACTGCATAAGATTGACCTGTGTCGAAATGGATTTGGACCATTTACGATAATCCAAAGAGGCGAAAATCGTGGAAAAATCGTAGGCAAAAAGGTATTGCTGGTTATGTGGTGGGATCAGCTGGGTGGGCGTCGTGTATTTTGAATTGCTTCAATCTACTTAAACGGATATTGCTGTCAATTATCTGCAGCACCTGATTCGTGTTAGTGATATTCAGGAGAAAAAAGTCCTTATACTGGCAAATGGAAGAAGGGAAGTGATTTTGCTTCAAGACAATGCACTTCCACATACATCAAAAATTACATTGGAGACTATCACCGAGTTGAAAGATGAGATTTTTTCGCACGCAGTTTATTTCTCTGATTTTTCATCTTTTCCGATTTCTGTAAGATCACTTTGTTGGTACTTGCTTTACATCTTTTGAGGAAGTCGATAAAAGCCTCAAAGATTTTATGGCATCAACACAGTTAAGTTTCTTTTTGAGCTGGGAGGATTCAATAGTTGTCTGAAAGGCGGTGAAAGTGTCTAGAAAGTGATGCAGATTACTTCGAATGTTAAGTTTATCAATACGTTTTTTATTATTTTGGTGAATGGTCTACCATAAGTTTGTAAAACATTAGCGTTTTCTTTAGATAATAAATATTATACATTAATTCAAGTCTTTTCTTTTAATTTATCAAGGAAACGATACAAATCAAGCTCTAAGGCGACTTTCATACTGCTACCATAAGCCAAGTGGAGCTGAGCGATTCGTTTCCCCTTTAGAAACAAACGCATGTATCAGTATGTGGCTATTCACACTGAACCGTTCGACCCGGCCCGGACTTAAAAAACTTGGCGTTCAGTGTGAATAGCCGTATACTAATTCATGCGTTTTGTTAATATAAGTTAAGTTAATATAAGTTAATATAAGTTAATATAAGTTATAAGTACTGTATAGTCATCATTGAAATTACTAGCACTAATTATTCAAAACATAACATAGTTTAATAATATATTTATTTTAATTTTTATTCATGTCACCTTAAAAAAATCTGATTAATTGTTATATCAAATTTAATGTTCAAAATATCCACCATGCGAGTTTATATAAGATTGGCACCCTTTTAAATTGTTTTCATGAACAAGTTGAAAAAGTCCTGGAATATTTCTAATATGTTCGGCTGCAGCAAAAATGCGTTCTTTTTAATAAAATTTATGCATAAATAAGAAGCACATCGTGATATTCACGTACATAATACATTTTTGTTTTAATTATACGCAATGACATACACTGCAATCATTTTGAAATAACATTCTCTATCGTGGATATGTTGCGACGCTGTGACATCATTCTTAGCTAACGTAGGGCATGATTCTTAACTAAAAAAGTTTTAACACTGTTCATTAGTTTAATTGTAGTATATACTAGGCTAATTGAAAAGTTCGCGTAACGACACCTTTAGAGCAGTAAAAGAACTATGTAATCTACTACATTTAAATTTTATCCTTCATATGAACATATGTGATGTTTCAAGTTGATCTGTCAATTCATTAGTACAAAAACCTCAGTTTAAATGGTAAATGTGTAGTGAAATGGTAAATGTATTAGAGGAGTCTGCTCCATCATAAATAATGGTTTGTAAGTAGGCAGGTGAGTTTTAACGTTTTCTGGACATCCAATAAATGCAACTACTGAACAAATAATTGAATTCTATATATATTGAAATTCTATATAACATAATATGGTTATGGTTAACAGACAATTGATTTTGAGTGAAATTGTTAAGGCCGTGGACATCTCAACTGAACGGATGTTTCATATTTTGAAAAAGGAATTGGGCTTGAGAAAGCTATGTGTAAGATGGGTGCCGAATTTGTTAAATTCTGACTAAAAACAACTTCGAGTAAAACTTTTTAAATAACATTTGGATTTTTTTCGAAAAAATAAGATATATTTTAAATGTTGTTTGTAACTATGGATGAGACTTGGGTTTATCGTGATGATCCTGAACTGCGACAACAAACCGCAGAGTGGACCGTGGAGAGTGAAGAGTGGATAGTGGACCCCGGTTGTTTAGCCCCGAAGCAGCTAAAATGGTAAATATCGACTAAAAAGGTTATGATATCAATTTTTTGGTACGCAAAAGGCATTTTGTTAATTGATTACCTCCAAACCGGTAAAACAATAATAGGACAGTGTTACTCAAACTTTTTGGATCAATTTGATGTAAAAATTGGTGAGAAAATACCTGGTTTAGCGAAGAAAATATTTTTTCATCAAGATAATGCACCGGCTCCCAGAGGTGTTATTGTAAGTAATTGTTTTGAAGCTAATTGATGGCTTTAAAGTAATAATACGTTGGTAAAAATTCTGATTCAAATAGGTTCTGCAATCGATAAAACGCAGGGGCCCATAGTTAAGTTGACTTAATATATTACCTAGCAACAGTGTAGAAAAATAAATGGTTTAATCGAATTCGACCGTTTGTAATCATTTAAGATTTAAATTTTAGTTTTGAATTTCATACGTTTTCAAAGCAAATTGTTTGAATGCAATGTGCTTAATATAGACAAAGTTCTTTTCAGGAACCAGTTATTGTTGAACAAAAACAAAGAAACATGTTTATTGCAATACTAAACATACACGTTTATGAATTAGTCGTGATGAATCAGCTCAATATACTTTACAAGGCGATATTAATCAATGACCTAATAATAAAATGAAAATACCAGGGTCACACTGTTAGATACCAAAAATAAAAGTTGCATCTCTGAAGATTAATTTTTTTTACTGTCGGACGGTACAACGTTGTACTTTTTGGAAATGAAGTAAACAATGTTCTTCAATTATTTTTAGGAGCCAGAAATCGCACAGTGTCAGATCAGCCAAGTATGGAGGGTATTCAATAATTCATTATCTCAGTATAGAAAAAGGGCTTAACACGATAAACGATCTCTTGATGTTTAGGCTCTTCAGGGCACCGACATGTGCTCTCCCGTCAAGAATAGGAAGACCCCATCCACAGCCAACAACCTATACTTTTCGCCGACTTCCCAACGAATGGCGTATATATGCAGTGTTAGAATTATTTGGATTGCGTCCAATGAGACAACAGTGCTGAGTATCATCAAACACTCAACTGCTGGGTTCCACAATCTCATGTGGAACACACAACAACCGGCGTTTCCGCCTAAATGAACATTTGGTGATTGCTTGACTGGGGACAGTTCGAGACGAAACATGTGCCCTCCAATGGAAGAGATGGGTGGGACCTGTCCCCAGTCAAGCAATCACCAAATGTTCCGTATACAAATTGATTGCTGCTTGGAGCAATGTATGAAGAAAAGGTTACCTTTTGAAGTAACCAATTTGCTGAATATATATAATATATATATATTATATATATATATATATATATATATATATATATATATATATATATATATATATATATATATATATATATATATATATATATATATATATATATATATATATATATATATATATATATATATATATATATATATATATGTTATGTTAGTGTTAGTGTTAGTTATGTAGTGTTAGATTTTCTTGTACTGCGTCCAATGAGACAGCAGTAGCTGAGTGCCATCACACACCGCTGCCTCATTGGACGCAGTACAAGAAAATCTAACACTACATATATACGCCATCCGACGGGAAGTCGGCGAAAATATAGGTTGTTGGCTGTGGATATGGTGTCTCCCTATTCTTGATGGTACGGTATATGTCGGCGCCCTGATGAGTCTGTGTTAATGTTTCTAAATCATTCCGGGTGTCGATCCGTTGATTCTGTGAAGAGTCACGACGTTTTGCCAAAAGTGTTGTCCGCTTCGACTGAAGCGTCCAACTGACTCCAGTCGAAGCAGACAACACTTGAAAATGCCAAATGAGATTTTGGTGAAACATTGAAACGATATATATATATATATATATATATATATATATATATATATATATATATATATATATATATATATATATATATATATATATATATATATACTCGTATTTGGCAATACGAGCCCCTGGGTTTGTTTCAGTAACCCGGGGCTCGTATTGCCAAAAAGTTACTGAATCTTTAAAACTTTGCTGTTGATATTGCAAATGCTTGGTATCACCGCTTTTTGGGTTGAAGCTATAGTCCCGATTGTATTAAATACGGCTAAAGATTTCAGTGATGAGTGTTTTTTTATGAGACCGTTACTCGATATGATTATAAGTAAAATGTGTATTTTATTACCTTTCTATCTTTTTTCCCAGCTAAGCTGGATTTTAAATAAAGCGCGGACCGTAGCAAAAACAACTTCACTCCTCCAAAAATTTTCGGGCGAGTGGTATTAAGGATAACCACCCTATGCATTATTTTAAACAGATTTTCTTCTAGTTCCGAAATTTCTTCCGTCCTAGAAATTTGACGTTATTTTTCAGGTTTTTTAATATAATGCTAGTTGTTGAAATCATCAATGGCACAATATGGACTTGGTTCAACTTCCATATCCGCTTTATTTCTAACTTGAGGTCTCTATGTTTTTGTACGTTTTCTTCAGAATCTTCTTTTGAATGTTGTGTGTGTTTGGAACAGCTATGTCAATTAGGAACGCTTCTTTTTGTCCAGCAATACAATATCTGGCTTATTTTAGTGCACGGTTTTGTCGATTATTATTGTTCGGTCGTAATATAACCTGAAATCGGCTGAATCTAGTACCGTCTCTGTGGTGTATTTATAATAGGGAACTCGCTTTGTTATAAGGCTATTACGACTCGCTAGCTCCTGGTGGACTATACTGGCCACCTTATTATGAAGGTGAAGATAGTCCGTCTGGGAGAGTTTACCGCATGCTCCTATAATATGTTGGATAGTCTCAGGTTTTTGGTGACATTTCCTACATGTGTCATTTGATACTCATGCATCCTTAATGATATATTTTTGGTAGTTTGTAGTAGTAGTTTGGTAAAGCCTTCAGTTTCCGGAAAAAGACCTCCCCATGTCAACCAGGTGTTCGACGCACTCTTGACTTCATGACGGTCAAGATCATGGCGGTGTTTACCATGTAGAGATATATTTCTCTACTCATTTTGTACTTCCATTTGGTGAAGATTCAACGGTGTATAATTATCATCAGCTAAACACACGCTGACGTATATAAAATATGTTCTTAAAGTGGATATTTGTTTTTCGTGTAGATTACATATATTTATAATTCCTCTTCCTCGTTCAATTCTTGGTAATATAGGTCGTTTTTTACTAAAACGGTGGGGGTGGTGTTTCCTATATTTTGTTAGTGTAGTTCTACTAAACTTGAAGATATTTACCACTAAACCTAAATCACTTTTTTTGATCTGCTCGACGCACGTTCCGCTAACTATGCTAGCATCATCAGGAGATGATTTAATCTATGCTAACATAGCATCATCAGGAGATGATTTAATCTATGCTAACATAGCATCATCAGGAGATGATTTAATCTATGCTAAGCATGGTTAGCGAAACGTGGGTCGAGCAGTTCAAAAAAAGTGATTTGGTGTTTAGTGGTAAAACTCTTCAAGTTTAGTGTTTCACACCAAAGGTTCCAATAGAAGAAGTGTTCTAATTATTCGTTGTAGTCTTTCGATATCGGTGCCTGACCAAGATCTAATTCCAAACGAATATATCAAGGCTGGTTAGCAAGTGTTTATAGCTTTTACTATATTTCTACTCTCTAGGTCAGACCTGCATATGCTTTCAAATCTGGACGTGAATTCTTTAATTAGTGTTTCTTTAATGAGTGTATGCATAACTCTCTTGGACTGTTGTGTTCCAAGATATTTATTACCTTTATTATTATAATTATTAATATTATTTCCATCATAGAGTTTGCCACATAAAATCTCATTTGGCATTTGCAAGTCTTTGCTCTCTTGATAGACAATTTGAGGCTATCTTAAAAACGTCGTTAAAATGTGAAAATTCATTAAACGAACGGATTGACACTCGGAAGAATATTTCAAACATATGTTTTATCTTTTGTTGGCGTCTGTAATTATACGCATCATATCTTCTCCACTAACTGTCATAACCGATCTCCTCCGTGTTTCGTTGTAGTGTAAGATAGTTGATAGTTAATCGCGAATATGCTAGATTGTCAAATGCTGAGTTTAACCAGTGAAAATATTCTTCAAATAAGCTACCTTTCAAAATTTAAAACATTGTAGGGCTGAGGAATGCGTATTTATAATGTTAACTTGTTTTGTTTGGAGGATCTCAGCGATTCTACAATCAGTATCAGGGTAGACAAGTATAATGACATTAAATATTATATAATTATATCAATATCTGTACATAGCATGTAATAATTATGTAAATAACACAGGTCAACAAATTTAAACTCTCTTGAGGTAACATTGATGAATATAGTTGTATATGAAGTATTTTGTGGTACGAAATCCGAAAATGATAAGCTAATTACTGTAATACGTACAGTTTTATTGTTACATGAGGTCGTGGTGGGTAAAAAAGAAGACATATTTTTACAATATAATATTTATTTAATAAACATAAACATTTAAAACGTGTTAAATCTATGCAAAGACCTTATTGAGGATTATGTGTATAAAAAATATATTACATGAGATGTCATACGGCCACAAAAACTTTCACTTTTTCCTCGTGTTCTGTAGAATCATCTGTTTTTAAAAACCTGCAGTAGTCGCCCAACATATATGTATTCCAGCGTCCCAAGTATCTTGTTTCCATCGTCAGGATGCCCTGGTGAAACCTCTCTCCTTGTTCGTCGCTTATTACACCCAAATTTTCCGGAAAATATCCAAATGGAAATGAAAAAATGCATTTTTAAGGGCATGCTACATATTTCATAGGCTTTCAAAAGTTCATCTATGAGGTTTTAATAGTTTTCATCTTTCTTGTTGCCCAGAAATCCTTTTACTGCCCTTACAAAACACTTCCAAGCTGCCAATTCCTTTTCATTCCTTATTTGAGGTCTAATAAATAAAAATAAAATTCTTTTATATTTGCATCGCTTAATTGAGGAAATAGTTCTTTTAGTCTATAGTTTTGACAAAGTTTTTCGTTAGTCCAAGCTTAATATGGAGTTTCGGAAGATGCATAATTTTGGGTTAACAAGGGGGGAGGGGCATATTTTATGTTCAAGTACCAGGTTCAAAAGAAGTTCTATGAGACTAATCTTTCTTACTGTAATGCTCTTTTGTTGTCCTACTGTCCCATTGAAATAAGTTAAAACACCATGAAAAGGTGTTTTAACAACTACCTAAAAGAAACTACAAAATAAAGCATTCTCATCAATGTTACAAAAATCATTTCGACCTGTGAAAATATGTATTTATATAGCTACAATGGCATATTGTGATACATTAACTTTTCTTCAGTTTAATAAATACGCTGTAATAATCTTTTACTCAATTATTATATTAAAACATTTTCTAAAGATAGATTGTATTAAAATTGTATTGAAAGAAAATGTATCATTAAAATAATATTTATTTTGATTTATGGGAATTCTGTTATATTAAATGTTATTAATATTCAAATTATCATTCTTAAATTGAGAAAACCTATCCTTAATAGGTTTGTATAGCCAAATTTAATAACTACAAATTTATATTCGTAGTTTTATGATGTGGAATTATTTTTCTTGTAGTGTTAGTAACGCGAAAAAAATAGAATGGTAATGCCACTATAATATGTTCAATTTTTGAGAGGTAATCAGATAGGACTGTTTTTCTTTGATTTTGATGACACATATACCTTTATTATTCCCTACCTCATTTCTTTAATATTTTTATGTAATTTCCCTAACTGTTTTAGGCTGAATTATTTACCTGCTTTGGTGAAAGTGTTAATAATATCTTTTGCACCACACATTCCATTTTATTCACCATATCTTGATAATCTTGTACCTTATAATATATTTTCTGGTCAATATTTTTCATATAATGACATAGAGATTGTAATTTTAGAGGGTTCTTTAGGAGACTGTTGTAAAACTACTTAGGGATGACCGTCATGTATTAGATCGATTTTATAAACGTTGTCGGAAACATTTTCAGATAATACAAAAATTTTAGTTAAATAATTATGCTTAGTAGTTCATTATATGCGAGTAAAATAAATGTTGCTATTTTCTGTAGTGGAATTAACCTAAATAAAATATTGTTTGATTGATTGCAGAATTTGTTTCAATTTAAACGTGATCGTTCGTCCATTGTTGTTAATAAAAGCACTCAATACCACAATGATTGATGAGTAATAAAAATATACAATTGATCGATGAGGGAATATATTTTAGCTTATAAAATATTGCAGTATGTATAACATCTTAAGTAAATAATTGCATTTAAGAAGCTTTCAACCCCATGGCTGCCACCTTTTACAAGATATGATATATATTTTTTCAGATATGATTAAATATGTTTAATATTTTAACTATAATCAATATTACATCACAGATGAACTAACAGTTCAAATAATTGGTTTCAATTTTCGGCATTTTAGGTTTAATACTTATAGATTCTTTATTGAGTAATTCTCTAGAAATTGGTGCTTTTTTATTTTAATTTCTAAAATATTTTTTTCAATATTAAAATTCAATTATAATTAAAACTATGTATTAATTTAAACATTTTTTGTCAACTAATTTATTTGACTCTAGTATTCGAAGCTATATACTGGCATGTTGGTTTTCTTCAAATTATTAAGTTCTATCCATGTAACAAATGCCTCAATGAACTAAAAAAGTGAAAGTTGGATGGTGCAAAGTTTGAACCGAATGTAGTGGGAGTTGAGTTGTGTCGAATTCCTTGGAGTATTTTCTGTTTCTGGTAGTATGCTGTTTGGCGTTATACTTCTAAAGAAGAACTGACTTTCTATTCACGAAAACTGGATATTTTTTAGATATTCAGTATAAATCCGGTCGAGTTGGGCATAATGAAGGTTTTTCTCAATAGCTAAGTTATTTGGAATTCCATCAAAGTACGCTGTTACCATTATAACAAATGTTCAACAACCGATTGCTGGGGAACCTGTCCAATTTGGTCAAGGGTTCCATCAAACCACCACACTTGACCTCTTTTTCAATGAATGTTTTAAACCACATTGGTGCTACCAGAATTAAGTAGTCTTCATCTTTCATCATAAATATTTTTTCTGATTTCTTAAAAATCATACATGAACGATATGAACCAGCAATTCAAAAATGGTAAAATTCAAAGAAAAAGGTAAAAAAGCGTCAATGAAGGGTATTGAGAGATATTGTGGAACAATTGAAGAATATTTCTATGGTCAAACTTTCCCATTTTTTAAAGGAAAATGTTTTTATATAACAGCAGTGCATTTGAGCATATTTCAATGACAGTGACAGAAATTCACTTACTTACGTTAATATTTACAGGTATCAAACAAGGTCTAACCTCAACGTTGTTCAATATCATTATGAATGAAATCATGTAGAGTGTAAATGAGGTTGATGCTGACTTTAGTATGGGTGATTGATTAGCCTAATCCTATTCTATGCTTATAATGTTATATTTGTATCACAAAACGACGATGATCTCCAACGTCCTCTTAAAAGATTCAAAATTAAATATATTATTATTATCATCTCTATCAATAGAATGCAATCAAAAGATTCAATTAGATATAAATTAATGGTGAATGACAACAAAATTAAACACAATTTTCATGAAATTCAATTATCTCGGGGTAGAAGCATCAAACAACAAAAACCTAACTTGCAAAGTATCTTTACAAGCCAACAAAGCGGCCATAATATGAGGCTACCTAAGAGATATTATCTGGCGCAGAAAATAAACAAGGTTCGAGAATATAAATTATGCATTAGACCACTAATCACATATTTGGCCGAAACAAGAGCCAAAAAAACGAAGATAATATTACGAGCAATGGAAGTGGTAACATTAAGAAATATCAAGGATAGTGATGATATCAGTATTGATACCATCAATATCAGAACATTCAGCTAAGCCTTTCGTAAGAGAGGAATTTGGAGTACAAGACGTTGTTATTTTGGTTAGAATACGGCGGAGCAACACGAGAGACTACGTCGAACGAACGAATTCAGAACGGTTAGCAAAATGGGTTAAAACAGATAGGTCAGAATGTTGGACCCTCTGCATCTCAAGAGTGCTAATGTAAAAACAAATAAAAGGATGCAGTGCTAATAAGAGGAAAAAGAAGAATTAAGAAATAAAGTAGATAATTGATGTAGCAGTTGAAGAACTAGGTTATCTGGATATTGAAAACAGGGTAAACTTATCTTATAGGATGCAGTGCTAATAAGAGAAAAAAGAAGAATGAAGGAATAAAGTAGATAATTGATGTAGCAATTGAAGAACTAGGTTGTCTGGATATTGAAAATATAGTAAACTTATGGCGTATATTCAAAGTAATATTAAATGTAGCGCGATAAGTATGTGAAGTAATCAAGCGTGTAAAAATAAAAAAATATATCTTGGTAGAACACATAATTAAAGCAGCTGTAAAGAATAAGAAAACAAATGAAGATATTTAAAAACTAGTAAAGATGAAGCCAGGTTTTGTATGTTTGTGTTTGTATTCTATATAGAAATAATTTAAATAATTGATTAATCTTTTTAGAATTCGGGTTGGGAACCATTCAGATAACACTCGTATTTTGTCTATGGAACAGATATATCCGTATGTACATGTCTTAGTAATTGCTATGTTGATCAATGCCATACGTCGTTTAATTACAGTTTTATGTTACGCAAAGAAAATTCAAATCATAGGCTGTCTAAAGAATTGATACTGAAGCATTTTAATATTATGAAAATTAGAAATTTTACAGCCAAGTTGCATGGAACTACATTAGTTAATAGAATAAAGCAATGCTGAACAATAAGTGGAAGAGTCGTATGAACATCGTAATGTTTTAAAGTGACATCATACCTCGAACTACGTAATATTTTTATTGTATTTTACAAATTACCGATTTGTTCCTCAATATATTATTTATTGTTGGCAAAGCGCATTTAATTTAAACAATGGTGTATTAAAAAAGAAAATGCAATTTTTATATTTCATTAAGTTTTCAGTACTTTTTGACAATGTAATAAATAATTTCATTATTAACGAATACTTATATAAGCGTATTTGATTAGGTGGATACGATGGAGACAGGAAGCTGTGGAGACAGGGCGGGGGGGGCGTGTTGGCGTAAGGGCGTAGAAGAAAATAGTGCTGCTGAAGATTTTTTTTTGCTATTTTTACATTGTTTTCGAACTTGACTCAAATTCAACACGGGCGTGGGACGATCGTTAGTTTTTAATTCAACTTTCTCCCCCAAACTTAAATCAGTCACTATTAACTGTTTTAAATTAGACACCTTCATGTTTGCAATTAAAAGTTGATTATGTTTATTTAAAAACTACTACTCAGTGTGTACACACGTAGCAAATCCCAAATCAAAATAAGTATTCTTGAGGTGAACGAAATACGCGACGCGAGATATATCAAATGCTCCATACTCGTCAAATCAGCGTTTAAAACTAATTACCTATACGCTCAGTCGTACGGAATCTACGTCCAAATCGCATGTTTTAGAAAGCAGTTAAATCCCCAAATTCTGACAACCAACAAAACATATAACGCCTACGACCAGATAAGCTAATGGTGGCGTAGGGTCGCTGGAGGTAAACGTCCGACCAACGATGTAAAAATTATGGCGAGAGGATGGAATTTGTATCCGCATTATTTGGTGTGATGGTTCGACAAACGTTCTTCTACATTTGGAGATTTTAATTTTTAATAATATCTTAAAATGAGTTAAAGGAAAGAAACTGAACGGAAATATAATATGGTGTTTCGCTCTGAAAAATTGTTTACTCTAATAAATGCTGGAGGGGCGGCGCCCCAACGCTCTCCTTCACGAGCCGCCACTACAATAGCGGATAGAGGATCCAGATAGCGGAAAAAAACGCTAAATGTTTAGAAAAGTCGATGCAACTTTAATCAAAGAGAAAAAACAAACGTACACCATGAGTGGCATTTATATCCGTACTGCAGCTACAACCGTCGTACCACCGTTGCAGTACTTTAAGTACCGAGACAAGTAATTCGTTTTAAAAACACCTGTTAGTAAAATTAGAATAATGGTACCCATTAAATCTTTTAGATTGTTATTCGACATTAATGTAGTAATATTTAATTCAGTTATTGTTTTGTAATTATTATCTTTGATCTTCTTAAGTCTTGTGGCCTAAGAATTATTGCACAGAAAACCGTTATTAGCTTCAAACGATAGCGGGTTTAGGAAGATTCAATTAGACGAAGAATACATAAATAATAGTGATAGCAACGATATGATGTTGAAATGTCATGGCGGCACAAATTTGTCATTTATGTATAGTATACTTTCACAATTTATTCATGGTAATATTGTCGCTAATCAGCGTTTGATCATTATTCAAAATTTTTATAAAAATAATTGTTCCTTTGTTAATACTTGATGTATAATTTATGAAGATTATGGCTCACATAATCAATCTACTGTGCTTGCTATTCGTTAAATTGGCGATAAATTAAAAAAGGCTTTTACTATTCACTATATCAAACCAACGAGATGCAAGACATTTGTATTTTCATTGCAAAACAACTTGCAGCCAGACAACTAGCAGCAAGACAAGACAAGACTAAAAGATAGTGTCACATTGTTGCTGCCGCTCTCGGCTTATTGCAATGGAAGTTTAGCTAATTAAACAAAAATACAATTTTACGTTGTCCTCCAAGAAGTTGGACTTAACTCCTCTGCATTCGTTTTTTTTTACGATTTATTGAAATCATTGGTCTATACAAATAAAGTATGAATACTTCACACAATGAAATTGAAAACGCATACTATATTTATTATACTAGGCTTTGTCATAGGAAATACGTTATGTAATTTGGTAAAAAAGAAAATATTCTATTTTGCGACTTTGAAAATCAAGTTCAATTATAGAAACATAAATTAATCTAGAAGGAATTGATCCAGTATAAAAGATAATCAGAAACAGTAGATCAAGAGTAAACACGGAAGCAATATTTATGAGTCAAATACTATTACAATGTGAAAAGTATTTTAATATAAGGATTAGAATTTTGTAATTTTAGAAAATTTAATTTTAGATTTTCATAATTAATATACCAGGTGTGGCGGTTAATAATTCTTAATTTTTTAAGAGATGGCGCTGGAAATAAGGGATGGTTCACAGTCTAACTTCTAATGTCATTTTGTTGTTACAACAGTACTTTTCAAAACGCCATTGATATTTAAACGAGTTCGAGTTAGCATCACATTTTTTTCGTGTCTCGGTAAACATATTGAGTTTCAAATCAAATTAAGAGTGTTTGCGGCACGTACTGCTTTTTTGTTCAATCAAACTCGAGTTGAAAGACAAAGAACGCCCAGGCTAAGCGAAAAAATTTGAAGATGCCGAATCTCATTGCTGGAAGAAGCTGCAAGCTGCAAGCATTGTTGGAAGAAGACGATATGCATCTGCCATTTTCATTTAATCAGTTTTGTTAAATTTATATATTGATTACGCGATACTAATGCTAAAGTTCTTAGGTACTCACTTCCTTCTTATTCTCTTTAGTTTGGAAGCCCAGAAACTGAGATATGCCTCACTTTTGGCCTTCTTTGCTTAAGTTTTATATAGTGTGATTAGTTTATAATTTTACTTTAATATATAGCTAAATATTTTAATATAATCTCGGTTTCAGTAGATTTGGTTTTTGGTTTCAGTTCAGTCATGGTTTTGCATGGTGTTATTGTTTGCTTATGTTTGCTTATTGAACAAGAAGTCAAGATCCCTTATCTATATTTAGCTCTAGCCGGATTGATGAAGGACTATTAGGTCAGAAACTGATCTCTGAAGTTGCTTGCTGACATTATGGTGGGGACTGAAGGAACGGGTAGAGCACCCGCGTGGATTATGGGTGAAGATTCTCTGCTTATTTATTTTTCTCAAGGGGCCCACTATGCAACTTTTTGAATACCATATACTTGACACCCTATCCGATGCTGGTGGGCAACGACGGTTCAGGGGTCCTAGGGCTGTTGTGAAGGTTCGCCTTACTATTGCACGAGGCTCACTTTCCCACAAGGGTCGATTATTTCAGTCTTTATCTCTGACTGTTCATTCGGCAACTGACTCACTAAAATAAATTTTCAATATATCCCAACGCTGATGAAGGATTATATTGACTCATTTTGTACACCGAGAATATAATATTGAGTTTCTGTTACTTGACAGATAAGAGAAGAAGCTATGAGCGGCACAATAACCGTTATTTCAAAAACTAAACACAAAATGCCGCACCAAAAACTTGGCAAAATGGTTAACAAAGGAATTTCAAAATCTACCAAACCAACTATCTTCCGGTTCTGCGAAAAACTCAACAAAATTCATGGAAAATGTCAAAAACACACATCTACAGGAAGGGAAGATCTTGGTTTGCTTTGACTTATCATCGTTGTTTCCGAGTGTCCCGATTCCCACCTGAGTGGAGTTCACCTGAGTGGAGAGCTGATGGTATTAAGCCAGCAATCGGTCTGTGGAGTTGCTGATGTCGTTATGGTGGCAGGGTTATATAATTATATATGTTTTAATCATAGTATATTATAAATAATAATTTGTGATTGTATTGGTTTATAGAATATATTAGCACTATTCAAGATAGTGGGGTAATCCTAAAAGTTATATTTAATAGTATAATTAAATTTCTTGTAAATTCAGTAATTGGCAATTTATTAACCTTTTTTAATAGGAAATCTTTTTGAAATGTGGAAAAAAAAGATATCCAAATCTTAGCTATCTCGAAAATTGATAAGGATGGGATTATAGTGAAGCGAAGATTTTTTTCGTGGGAAATTAAATTTACAATTATCTTATGGAAGTTCGGTACAAAGGGAATTTGTCCACTCTGTATAAAAGTGTAATCATTTTGCCTAAAAGTGACCTTGGGTGAAATTTATTACTACACTTATCATATTTACTTGACATATTTCCATTGGGCATCGTATATTTATTTTTTTTGCGAAACACCTTGAATATTAAAACGTTTAATTATTGATATATTAAGGTTTAAATATATATGTGCTCAAAAAACTGCATAGTAATAATTTTCACATAGGTGTTCTGCCTATACCTTCTTTCTGGACTTTTTCTGGACTTTTCTGGACCATGCTCGTATATATATATATATATATATATATATATATATATATATATATATTATATATATATATATATATATATATTTATATATATATATATATATATATATATATATATATATTATATATATATATATTTATATATATATATATATATATATATATATATATATATATATATATATATATATATATATTATATATATTTATATATATATATATATATTTATAATATTATATCTATATATATATATATATATTATATATATATATATATTAATCTATATATATATATATATATATATATATATATATATATATATATATATATATATATATATTTATTTATATATATATTAATTAATTTATATTGGAGGATAAGCCCCCACCCATACCTCCTACATATATATATATATATATATCTATTATATATATATATTATAAATATATATATACTATATATATTATATATATAATTATATATATATATATCATATATAATATATATATA
>JARFXV010002657.1:62500-80284 GCA_031761425.1 Cosmopolites sordidus | reverse complement strand
CGGTTCTAGTCTCGATGGATTTTTTTATTTGTATTTTTTTTTATTTTTTTTTAAATATATAATTGTACAAAATCAGTTATTATTAGTATTATCGAATTACTACTCGGATATATTTCGGCGTCTTGTCTAAATGGATGTTTTTTTTCTATATTTCTTTTAATTTCAAGTAACAATAAATGTTGTGGTTCTGAAAAGAACCGTTTTTTTTTTTTTTTTGGAAAATGTTACGCTTTCGTAAACATATTTTCCTACATCATCATTCCAGATGATGGTTTTGGTGGTGGTGGTGGTCGTCGTCGTCGATAATCTGTATTGGGAACATTCGATTTATTCATACCTCTTGAAAGATTAAGATGTAACGACGAAAATCGGGGTCTTCGTTTATTTCTTCTTTTTTTGGGGAAGCTGCTTTCTTCGCTTTGCCCCCCGCCGGCAGCGGCGGCGGCGGCTGGAGATCTAGCGCTTTTCGGTTTAGGAGCCTTGGGTTTCTTGGTAGGGCCGGCTTTGTTTGATTTCTTCGCTTTCGACGGAGATTTCGCCTTCGATGGCACCGTAGCGGCGGCGGCGGCAACTGTTAACCCGCCGAAGATCCCGAACTAGCCGATTTTCCCGTTTTCTTTTCGACGGCTTTCTTTACCGAAGCCTTCTTCTCGGCTACGACGACCGCAGCTTTCTTCGATTTTCCTGCTGCCTTTTTGGTTGTCTTTTTTTCAGTCGTCGCTGCTGCTGCTGCTGCTGCCCACCGCCGCTGTCGTTCTTTTCGTCGGACTCTTTTTGCTACCTCCTTTGGCCGCCGCCGCCGCTCCCACTGAAATATTTCTTTTCTTTTGTCCAGAGGATGAAGAAGCAGCACTCGTCGCCGATTGTTTCGCTTGAACCGACGAACTAGACGATGCCGCTGCCAGCTTAAAAGAACCGGACGCACCTTTTCCTTTGGTCTGAACCAGGGTACCGGATGCAACTGCCGATTTTAAATATTTCTTGATGAAAGGCGATACTTTCTCGGCATCGACCTTGTAGTTGGCGGCAATATACTTCTTGATCGCTCTCAATGACGAACCGCCCCTTTCTTTCAATCCCTTAATTGCGTTTGTTACCATTTCGGCCGTCGGTGGATGCGTAGCTTTGGCTTTGGGATTTTTTCTTTTAACGGTTTTTTCCTTTTTTGATGAAGCCGATGCCGCCGCCGCCGCCGCCGACGACGGTGCGGGCGGTACAGACGAGGGGCCCGGAACCGCCTCCGCTTGTGCCCGACAGATTAGATGGAGATGTAGCCTGACCGGCGATTTCCGCGTCTGCCATTTCGCCGCGCGCTCGCGCGTGTTATCGTCAAATGTTAATGTAACGAAGAACTCACTACTATCGCGTTTCGCTAAAGAACAGAATCGTATTGCTGCTCGTCCTTCGTCGTCTGTTGCGTCTTACTAAATATGCCCACTCGCTCCACCAAAAATTGCATAGTAAAGTAAAACGGGCGAACGGCGGACTGAGCGTCTGACTGTCGACACTGCTCCTGATTCCGGCTTCGCCGGGACCTTTAACGAGCTCGGAACAAAGTTTTTATTTTGTATTTTTCATTAGTAAATGCCATTCACCGGATTGCAATATTTAACTTGATTCGTTGTCAATACCTTGAAGCTACCGGAGGCATTTGGTTCATGTCGATCCTTCGACAAGGTTCAATTTAAAAAAATCACAACTAACCGACGATCTCGACGTTTCAAGAAAAACATTCTAATTAGTTCGATTATTTCAGTTAAGTAAACCAGATATTACAGATTGTCCAGGCGATACAAATACCTCAGATATATCACCGATCGGTGGAGTATTCGGATTTCGAGATATATAAACGACTTTGCCGAAAAAAACGTTTTTCCCGATGACCTGTCACCGTTCTATTCTCCCTTTGAAAGGTAAACGAGTCTCGTTCTTATACACCGCCTAGTTAACTATCGTACCGCTAAAATAAAAAATAGAGCACGTAAATTATGGAACGAACAAATGGCATGTCTGTAATCGGAACGGTTGGGAAAAATTAACGGGAATATCCTCCCTCATCTCGAGGGCGATTGTCTTTTTTTTTAAGTATTTCTTTAAACATGGCGACGGCGTTTCTACCTACCTAAATAACCGCAAGAATTATATGATTTGATCATTTCGAATAAATGATTTAATACTAAAAAGAGACTTACGCTATTATCATCCACGTTAGCACTGCGTTGGTTTCTTTTAAGGCTTTCCCGAAATTTAACGAAGGGAATTCATAGCACCTCTTTTATCTACAATGTGTCCGTCGGTCTGTCTCCCCTCTTTCTGCCTAATTTAATATTTAAGAAAGTTTTATAGATAGTCGTCGTGGTGTAATTAACGATGGAATTTCCACCTACTGTGTCGACAATTAGTCACTTTTTTAAGTATGTTTTTTTTGCCGCCGCCGCCGCAGTTATGAAAAGAGCCGTTTATTTATTGTGTCTTGAGTTCCTTTATTTTTTTTTTTTTTTTGTAAAACATCAGGTAATTTAACCGCCGAAGCAGTACGCCCTTGACGTTTCAAGGCATACACAACGTCGTCCGTGGCGATGACGGTTATTCAATTGGCGTGTTCTGTTTAAGTTACGGCATCTCTGATACCGTATTCTCATTAACGTTAGCTGTACGCTCGTTTCATTTAAGGCATTTCCGAAAATTAACGATGAGAATTCATCCACAATGTGTCCAATGTATTTTATATAGACATTCACTATAACATTTACGATGAAAATTCCATCCGCTTTATCGAGACAATATTTTTTATCCTTTATTTGGGTTTTTCGCCACTATCTAAAACTCAAAAAATATCAAAAATATCTGTTCTTATTTAATATATGAACACGCCACAATCATTTCGACATTACTTATCGAGACAATGTCTCCCTTTTCTATGTGAGTGTGGTTTTTGAAAAGAACCTTTTTTTATGCCCGGAGTTCTTTTTTTTATAATATCGCAAATCGTCAGTAAATCTAACCGCCAAAATAGTGTAGAGAGTACGCCCCTGACATACATTCAAGGCATACACAACCATGGCGATGGCGGTTTTTCTCTTGACGTGTTAGGAATTCAGTTACTGCATCTCTGATACCTTATTCTCATCCACGTTACTTCAATTTGTTTTGCGCTCGTTAAATTGAATGCTTCCCCGAAAATTAGGGATGGAAATTCATCCCCACCTGCTTTATCCACAATGTGTCCGTCTCCCCCCTTTTTCTATCTTATTTTATATGTGAGAAAATTTTCTAGATAATCGTATAAATAATGATGAAAATTTCACCTATGTTGTCGACAATGTATCCCTTTTTTTATGTAAGTATTTTTTTTTTTTGTGGTTCTGAAAAGAACCGGTTTTTTGTGTCTGTCTAGAATTCGTTTTTTTTTTGTTTTCTTTTAATATTGCAAAACATCGGGTAATTTAACCGCCAAAACCGTAGAGAGTACGCCCTTGACGTTTCAAGGCATACACGACGTCCATAGCGGTGACAGTTTTCCTCTTGGCGTGTTCCGTATAAGTTACGGCATCTCTGATTACGTTTTCGAGGAATACTTTCAAGACACCTCTGGTTTCTTCGTAAATCAAACCGGATATGCGCTTGACGCCACCACGTCGGGCCAATCTTCGAATTGCAGGTTTGGTGATGCCTTGAATATTATCACGAAGCACTTTACGATGCCTTTTAGCGCCTCCTTTTCCCAACCCCTTTCCGCCTTTGCCTCTTCCGGTCATTTTTTTTTTTTTTAATTTTATATAATTATTTTAAATTCAAATCGACGATCGATTGGTCAATTCTTATAAATGAAACGTCCTCGTTTTGGATTGACGGAACACGACTGTCGGCATACATGACACATATGCTACTTTTGTCAGATTTCGGGAACGTCCCGCCCATTGCTCTCGACCCGACCAATAGCTAGTTGCCGGACCACTAGCGAGTCGCCTGAGAGAATAAAACACCAATTTTGGTATGCGTCGATCATCATTCTGTAATTGTCGTTCGATAAGTGCTCATCGTTGTCGACTCCTATCCGTAATTTAACCTTAGTGTTCTTGTACCTTTGACTGTACTTGTAATATTCGGTAAAGAGAGAGATGGCCCGTACGAAGCAAACCGCACGCAAATCGACCGGTGGCAAAGCTCCTAGGAAACAATTGGCGACCAAGGCGGCAAGAAAGAGTGCCCCCGCAACCGGCGGGGTGAAGAAACCTCACCGTTACAGGCCAGGTACCGTCGCCCTGCGAGAAATCCGTCGTTACCAGAAGAGCACCGAACTGTTGATCAGAAAATTACCCTTTCAACGTTTGGTACGTGAAATCGCACAAGATTTCAAAACGGATTTACGTTTCCAGAGTTCCGCAGTCATGGCTTTACAAGAAGCCAGCGAGGCCTATCTGGTCGGTCTTTTCGAAGATACAAATCTGTGTGCCATTCATGCCAAACGTGTCACCATCATGCCCAAAGACATCCAGCTGGCTAGGCGTATTCGAGGCGAACGTGCCTAAATATAATTAATGTAAATGTATATGTGTGGGTATATATCATAAAAGTATAACAAAAAACCGGTTCTTTTCAGAACCAACAATATGAGTATGTATAAATAAGAAAGGGAAAACAAACATCGTGCAAGAAAACCCGTTGTTTCGACTCGTTATACGAAACGATGCTTAAAGCAAAAGCGAAACATATAAGCTTGGAGGTTTTTTTTTTTCATTTCATTTTTGATTCGAAATAATTATCAAGTTGCTCTTTTTCTTATTTCAGAATTATACGCTAATTTTACGTTGACATTGTTTTTTTTTTTCCTCGCTCGAAACAATTATCACGCCATTTTTTCCCTCGTTAGTGATACTTATAATAGAGAAAATAAGTAAATTTCACCATATTCTATAATATGGTGAAGGCGAGCGTTTGCCCCCTACGGTCCACGCCTCCTTAAAAGAAAATGTAAGGGGGGTTGCATTCAGGAATAGAGGGGATCTCAATGTGTTCTAAAATAGGGGGATCGCAACGCATAAAGGGTGTAGCAACATATTTTACTTGACTTTTTGGCCAATTAGTGGATCGCGACAACGTATTTATCGCACCGGTTTTTCTCTCGCTAGTGATACATATACTATTGAAAATAAGTAATTTTCGCCATATTATAGGGTCCAATGCCTCTTCAAGACTAAAATATATAGGGGGTCTCAAAGTGTTCAAAAAATAAGAGGGTCGCAACGTTTTCTTACTTACGACGACGACGACGATTCTAAAACGATTGGGAACCGAAGACCTAAAGGATAAGTTAGATGTATTATTTGCTCGGAGTCGATTACAGACCGTTTATTTTTCGTTCTTTTTTTTATTATCTTTAACATTTGTGGCTCTGAAAAGAGCCGTTTTTTTTTTTTTCCGTCTTCCGTTCGAAATAATTGTGACGCCAGTCTTACTTTTGTTTCATTCACGTATTTACTTTGAACTGGTGTATTTGGTGACGGCTTTGGTACCTTCGCTAACGGCGTGTTTGGCTAATTCCCCAGGCAGAAGTAATCTGACTGCCGTTTGAATTTCTCTACTTGTTATTGTGGACCTTTTGTTGTAGTGAGCCAAACGGGAAGCTTCAGCAGCTATCCTTTCGAAAATGTCATTAACGAAAGAATTCATGATCGACATGGCCTTGCTGGAAATTCCAGTATCCGGATGGACTTGTTTCAACACTTTGTAAATATAAATGGCGTAACTTTCCTTCCTCCTGCGCTTCTTCTTTTTATCGGTTCTCGAGATATTCTTTTGAGCCTTTCCGGCTTTCTTGGCCGCCTTACCGCTGGTTTTAGGTGGCATTGTTGTTGGACAAACTGAACGATTTTACGTACGTATGGCAGAAGTTCGTATCGTAAACTGATTCTCGAACGGGCAACCTCGTCCGTTTTGTGACGGATCGTACGGGTTCGTTTAGCTCCGCCCATACAACTAACCGTCTGGTTCGTCCGTTGAGTATATAATGGGGTATGCCGATTAATACAGTATCAGTTCAGTCCGAGTCATCGAAGAGACAACATCTCTAAGATAATCGCTCTGCATTTTCTACCTGTCGTTTGTACAGTGTTCGCACGGTCGAACGAAAACCGCCTACCTACCGAGACATCGCCGCAGAGTCTAGACGGTCCGACGCCGCCGGCACCGATGCTGTGGGGACCCGTTTCCACAGTCAGGTAGCCGACAAGCCAAAGACTGCCGACAACAGCTGCCATGTCGTCACAGCCAGACGCCACCATGGCGAGACAACCCGACGCCGCCGAACCCTCCGATGTAAACGTAAAAGTTACGTTTACCGTCGAAGAGCACAACCAGCTGATGAAAGAATTCTCGGAACAAAAAGCCATGATCATGCACCTGAAGGAAGAAAACGCCAAACTGAATGCAATAATAATGGAAACAAGGAAACAAAACCAGCCCGCCGAGGACACCAGCCGCAGCCGGTCCACCTCAAGCCAAGCCCCGCAAACGGAAAGCCGCAGCCGCAGCAATTCAGCAGCCTCGTCCGCAGCGATGGATTGCACGCTCTCGCCCTTAGACAAAAGTGCCGACGACATTGGTTTCACCACTGTCAGGCACAGATCCTCGAAGAAGAGGAAAACAAGCCAACCATCGCCGGCCAACAATCCACCGACGAAAAAACCTTCAGCAGCAGGTGCCAGTGGAAACACCTACGCGCCATCCCCGTCCGATACCGACGCGCCGCGTACTAGTGCCGCATCCGCGTCTAAAAACGATTCCGACCCCGCGCCGTCAACCAGTGCCGCGAGTGAAGTGTCAGTGAATAATTCCGCGCCCGCGAAGAGAAACAATCCCGGCCCCGAGCAATTCGCTCGTCCAGCCGTGCCTCCCGCGTCCGTATCCGCCGACCAGCCAAACGGCGGCAGGAGATTTAAGTCGAGACCAATCGTCCTGCGGAGCAAGACCGTCTATTCTGAAGCCTCCAGTTTACTGGCAAGAGACGGTGTGAAATTTCACACCACAAATAAGCCCGAGGGGGCAGCATTCCACCCCGAGGCAGAAGTCGACTACAGGAAAATAACCAAACTATTCGATGCCAAGAACTACCCTTATCACACCTTCTGCGCGCCAGAAGAAAGAGGCCTCCGAGTTTTACTCCGCGGCCTAGTCGAAACCATCGGAAACGATGAAATCCGCGCCGAGCTGGCGAAACTAAATTTCACCCCCATCCACGTCGAAAGATGGACAAGACCAGCCAAGGACAGGAGAAAGAAACCTATCCCCATAGCAATCGTACAGGTTGTCGTGCCCAGAGAGCAGCACGAAATCTTCAATATTACAAGATTCATGAGGCAATCAATCAGGGTTGAAGCCCAGAAATCCAATGGAAAACCCGTGCAGTGCTTTAACTGCCAACTGTACGGGCACACAGCGAAACAATGCCACGCACCATCCATCTGCGTGAAGTGTGCCGGTCAGCACAACACAAAAGATTGCCAAAAGAGCAAGAAAACTCCAGCAAAATGCAGTAACTGCCAGGGGGCACACACTGCTAACTATTCCGGGTGTCCACGTCGCCCGACCAAAGGCCAAAAAACCACACCAGAGGCCAACCAACAACAACCACCGCCGCCAAAGAAGACCCCCGTAAAGATCCCCCCACCGACTCACGTATGGGGAACACAGAAGATGAACTCGGCTCCCCCGGCAGTCGACCTCAACTCAATCCAACAAATGTTCAAGCAGCTGCTTGAACAACAACACAAGCAGATGAGTGACATGATGACTCATTTCCTCCATGCACTGCAACCCAGCAATGGCCACTAGACCCAGGACGCTGAAGATAATCTCATGGAACGCTAGTTCAGTGCGCGACAAGAAGGAGGATCTTGCCGACACACTGACGTCCTACAACATCGACGTCGCCCTCCTTCAGGAGACGTTCCTAAAAGCCTCCTCTAGATTCAGCATCCCCAACTACACCATCTATCGGAACGATAGAAAAACCGGCCCAGGCGGCGGCACTGCGATCCTGATAAAGAGCAGCATCCGCCACCATGAATTGCTCCCTCCGGCCATGGTCAGTCTGGAAATCACCCAAATCGCCATTGAGCTCGAAGACCAAAGCAACCTGATTCTCGCTTCAGTCTACCAGCGAAATCAGGACACCATCGCTCCAGCCGACTACGAAAAGTTGGCGCAGGGAACCTCCGCCAAAATCATCGGCGGAGACTTCAATGCACACCACGAAGATTGGGGCTGCCAGTCCACAAACACTCGTGGACGCGAACTCAAAAACATCTGCGACACCTGGGGATTCAACATCGCTTATCCAGACGAACCAACACACTACGCCGCCGGAGTTCCTCAGCACACCGGATCCGTCATCGACTTCTTTCTGGTGAAAGACTCCAGAAGAGCCACAGCTACGAGAGTTATCCACGAGCTGGACTCCGACCACCTGCCAGTCCTGCTCGAGATGGGTGACAACCACCTGCTGGACGCCCCCTTCAGGCCCCCAATTAAAATCACGGATTGGGTAAAATATAATAATCTTCTTCATCTTACAGATCCCATACCGACGATCAACGACCCCAGGCAACTCGAGCTTGCAGTCAGCAAGCTGTCCAAGGACATTCAGCAGGCCTACAACAGCGCTTCGGAGCCACGGCCAGCCAACCAGTCCAGGCTAACCACAGACCTCCCGCTGGATCTGAAAAACCTTCTCCGAGCGAGAAATCGCCTGTTGAGAAGGGCCAGATCCACCCTCGATCCCGAGGATAAAAGGCGGGCAAACCAGGCGACCAGAGAAGCCAGGCAAGCGATGAAGTCTTTCAGAGAAGTAAAGTGGGGTAACCTGCTCTCCTCTCTGGACTCATCGAACTCCAGGCAGATCTGGCGTCTGGCGAGGTCTTTGGCGGGAAAATCCAGGAGGATTATTCCACCGCTAAAATCGGATGCAGATGGCGCTGTCGCCGTCTCCGATGTGGACAAAGCCGAACTTCTGGCTGAGTCCTTCAAGCTTCAGATGACCTGTCAACGTCATCCCGAAGCAGATCCAAATTTCGATGCGGAGGTCAGCAGGGTTTCGGCCCAGCTACCTATCTTCCCGCAAATCTCCTTCCTGCAAAATCATCTCGCTTCCCCCCGTTCAATCACAGCAATAATCAAAAGCTTCGCCCCCAGAAAAACCCCCGGCTTTGACGGTATCACGGCCAGGCAACTTCAGAAACTTCCGAGCAAGCAGATCGCGGAGATCACAAACATCGTGAACTCCATTCTGCGCCTCCAACATTATCCAAGCTCATGGAAGCACGCCATTCTTGCCGTGATACCCAAAAAATGCAACAGTCCGAGCCCGGCCGACTACAGGCCGATCAGTCTCCTCAGCGCTCTCTCCAAAATCGCTGAAAAAACCATCCTCGAAGCCCTCAACAGCTTCACCGACTCCAAAAAGATCATTCCAGATGAACAATTCGGGTTCAGGAAAGGTCTTTCATCCATTCACCAAGCGGCCAGGTTGGCCAGCAAAGTCCATTCAGCTCTCGAGAAAAAATGGCATCTCGGAGCAGTTCTTCTCGACCTGTCCAAAGCCTTCGACAAAGTCTGGCATGATGGTCTCATCTACAAAACCATCTCTCTCGGATTTCCCCGAGATCTGACCTTGTTAATCCGTTCATTCCTGGAAGACAGAACCTTCCAAGTTCGAATAAACTCTTCCGTCTCCACGAGAAAACAAATAAAAGCGGGCGTCCCGCAAGGTTCCCCCCTGGCACCGGCCTTGTTCAATATCTACTTGGCCGGTATTCCACGCTCACAAGATGTGAAATCCGCATTCTTCGCGGACGACACAGCTTACTTTGTAGCGTCTCCTCAGACTTCTGTGATTCACAACAAACTCCAGAAGCAACTTAATGCAGCTATCCACTGGCTCAAATTCTGGCGCCTGCAAGTCAATCCGAAAAAGACTCAGGCGATCATCTTCACTAATAAACGCTTCATCAGAGAATACAGGCTACTGGTGGACAAAGTTCCGATTCCATGGTTGCAAAAAGCAACCTACTTAGGTCTTCATTTCGACCGACATCTCTCTTGGTCCAGTCAAATCCAGCAAGCCATCTGCAAGGGTTGCGGCATCATCAAAATGCTGTACCCGCTCTCATGCAGAACGAGCAACCTCGCTCCAAAAATCAAAGTCATGATCTACAAAATCCTTGTCAGATCAGTAGTTCTGTACGGCTTCCATACGTACTACCGGTTTCTTGGTCCAACTCTGATCAAGAAACTTCAAATCTTCCAAAATAAATCCTTGCGTGTGGCCCTAGACGCACCTTGGTACGTTAGAAATAACCAAATCCATCGGGAGGCCTGCGTGCCACCGATCTCTCAATTCCATCAAACCACACTCGCCAAGCTGAAGCTCACAGCCTCGCGAGGTAGCAATCCACTGCTACGCGAATTATCGGACCTCCTGCCCTAGCCACAGGGCAATACTCCGATATCATAGTCCCCAATCTCCGGCATCAAGACCCGGTTAACGAAGTTTTCTCGTTTTCCGACTTGTGTAAGTCTCAGCCTCCGCTACCGCCGTCGCACAATCTAGCGTTTCTGTCTGTGCCGGCCCGGCGACTGCACCTATGCGCAGCGTCGGCCCGGCAACGGCAGAAATTAGCACCGCAACGCCGATGACTTCATCGGTTTTCCAAATTAACCTCCTGAAGTTCGCCTGGACTTCATTGAAAAACCACTTCATGAACAGTCGGACCTCCGTCCTTCGGGACCAAACATTCCGACATTTCCTGGGTCAACTAGAGACCCTCAAAATAATTAGAAACCCATTCTGGGTCAATCTCATGCTATATAAGTAAGGGCCGAAAAGGCTAACTTAAAAACCAGGCTAATAAAATAGAAAATAATACAGTATCTCATATGACTCTGCGACGTTCGTGTCGTACGAATCTGAACGGTTATAGTTAAAAAAACAAAATAAAATAACCAAACATGTCCGGACGTGGAAAAGGTGGCAAAGTTAAAGGGAAAGCAAAGTCTCGCTCGAATCGTGCCGGATTGCAGTTTCCTGTCGGTCGTATTCACAGATTGTTGAGAAAAGGAAATTACGCGGAACGTGTCGGTGCCGGAGCACCGGTATATTTGGCCGCGGTGATGGAATATCTAGCCGCCGAAGTATTGGAATTGGCGGGAAATGCCGCCAGAGATAACAAAAAGACGAGGATTATACCACGACATTTACAATTAGCCATTCGAAATGACGAAGAATTGAACAAACTATTGTCCGGCGTGACCATCGCACAAGGGGGTGTTTTGCCTAACATTCAGGCCGTGCTATTGCCTAAGAAGACCGACAGTAAAACGAAATAAAATATTAAAACGGATTGCTGCATCCCTGCACGATGGATCTTTACCTGATTCGAAATATCGGTCCTTTTCAGGACCAACAAAACATCTTTGGAATGAAAAAAAAAAATACTATCGATACGTATTCCTTATACAGTTGCATGATCTATAGATATACTTTAAGTATGTACATCAATTAAAGTTAAATGAAATGCCTGACAGGCATAAGACAATAGCATTATCAATAAAAAAAATACCTCATGATCTCCTTAGCGTTTTATCGATATGAATCGAGAATTACGTGACTGGGAAACGTTAAAAACACCTGAGAAACGCAAAAAAAAACCGCTACAAATGGAGGGACTTAAATCGGCATAAAATCCTCGCGGGCATCGTTCGGTGGTAACCTTTTCAAATAGTTAGTAGTATCGATTTAATATTACCTTTCGGATATATATATATATATATATATATATATATATATATATATATATATATATATATATATATATATATATATATTATATGTATATATAGATATATATATATATATATATATATATATATATATATATATATATATATATATATATATATATATATATATATATATATATATATATATATATATATATATATATATATATATATATATATATATATATATATATATATATATATATATATATATATATATATATATATATATATATATATATATATATATATATATATATATATCAGTATCATGACTTAAGGGATGTTTATTCTTAATTTTTTTTCAGTGACATTAAATGTTGTGGTTCTAAAAAGAACCGATTTTTGAAAACCGTAAAGCTTTTGTAAACGTGCAGGTTTTCTACGTCTTCTCCGGATGATGATGATGATGATGATGGAGGTGGTTAATACGAGACGGTCGTTGTAGTCAACAATCTGTGTTGTGCACATTCGATTTCTTCATACCTCTTGATCGAGATTATGATGAAACCACAAAGGAGAGAACCGTTTACTTCTTCTTTTTTGGGGAAGCTGCTTTCTTCGCTTTGCCTCCGGTTGCGGCTGGAGACTTGGCACTTTTCGGTTTGGGAGCCTTAGGTTTCTTGGTAGGGCCAGCTTTGTTTGATTTCTTCGCTTTCGACGGTGATTTTGCCTTCGATGGCACCGTGGCGGCGGCGGCGCCAACTGTTATCGCCGAAGATCCCGAACTAGCCGATTTTCCCATTTTCTTTTCGACGGCCTTCTTCACCGATACCTTCTTCTCGGCGGCGGCAACTTTCTTTGGTTTCCCGGTGGCCTTTTTGACTGTCTTTTTTTTTTCTGCCGTCGTCGTCGTCGTCGTCGTCGTTCTCTTCGCCGGACTCTTTTTACCGCCTGCTTTGGTTGCTGCCGTAGTGTTTCTTTTCCTTTGACCACCACCACCACTAACGGAGGATGATGAAACAACACTTGCCGCCGATTGTTTCGTTTGAACCGACGAACTAGACGACGCCGCTGCTGCCAATTTAAACGAACCGGACGCCCCCTTTCCTTTAGTCTGAACCAAGGTGCCTGATACGACCGCCGATTTTAAATATTTCTTAATGAAAGGCGATACTTTCTCGGCATCGACCTTATAGTTGGCGGCGATATACTTCTTGATCGCTCTCAACGACGAACCTCCCCTTTCTTTCAGACCCTTAATGGCGTTGGTTACCATTTCGGCGGTGGGTGGATGCGTAGCTTTGGCTTTGGGATTTTTTCTTTTTGCAGTTTTTTCTTTTTTCGATGAAATCGTCGCCGATGCCGCCGTTGTTGCTGCTGTAGGTGCAGATGAAGCCCCTGAACCACCGCTACCCGTTCCTAACTGATTAGATGGAGACGTGGCTTGACCGCCGACTTCTGCATCTGCCATTTCTCGTTGTCGTCGTCAAAGATTGATAAAATATAACAGACAAATCTTTAGTCTCACGATGAAGTGCGGTACCGTAACGATGCTCGCGCGACAATTACGTTTTACTAAATGATTTTTTTGTACCTACAGATGGCCTATCTTACCCGAAGGGGCGAACGGAGGACTGAACGTCTACGCGTAGACACTGCTCCGTTTTCCGGCTTAGCCGAGACCTTTAACGAGGTTGGAACATTTTTTTAATTTTGTATTTTTCGTTAAAAAATGCCATATTCCAGATTACAAAATTCATTCAGACTCGTTGTCATTACCTTCAGGATACAGCAGCTGTTCGGTTCGTGTCGATCTGTCGACAAGATCAAATTAAAAGATCCACGACAAACCTACGATTTCGACATTTCAAGAGAAACATTTTATGTGCTTCGATTATTTCGGATAAATATGGGATAAATAAGATATAGCCCCGTCGATGCCAATACCTCCAATATATCACCGGTCGATTAAGTACACGGATTCGTAGAGCAATAGATAACCTTACTGGAAAAAAAAAACTATTTTCGGCGACCTGCCATCGATCTTCTCTCCCATCGAAGGGAATCTAGTCTCGTTCTTATCCTTCGTCTTGGCCACCACCTTGCTAACTATCGTACCGTTATAATACATTTCAATATGATTATTATTGGCGGATAAGATAGGATCAATTATCAAACGTACTGGAGATCGAACGAACATTTAAAAGAAAGACATATCCGTAATCGCAACGATTGGAGAAGTTAGGCTAGAAAGTTCTCTCGATGGCGATTCTTGGGCGAAAACGGCGTCCGTACTTATCAGTAGCTACATGAATTATTCGATCCGATCATTTCGATTAAATACGTAAAAATAAACGTATGTGAACCAAGTCCAGTCGTATTCTCACCGATGTCACCTCAATTAATTTTAAGCACGTTTATTGTAACGACTCTCCACCGATTAACGGGAGATATTCCACCTTGGTTGTCCGTAATCTCCATGTCTGTCTATGTTATTTATATATTTTTTTTTTAATTGTCGTTTTATGGACTCTCGGGCAATTAACGAAGTGAATTCCACTTTCGTTATCGACAATGTTCTCTCTCTATTTTTTTTTTATAATTTAGAATGTTATTTTGTGGTCCTGAAAAGAACCGTTTTTTTTTTTTGTGTCTGGATTTCGTTTTTTAGATATTTTAAAACGTCAAATAATTTATCTGCAACTTAACCGCCGAAACCGTAGAGAGTACGTCCTTGACGTTTCAAGGCATACACCACATCCATGGCGGTGACCGTTTTCCTCTTGGCGTGTTCCGTATATGTTACGGCATCCCTGATAACGTTCTCGAGGAACACTTTCAATACACCTCTGGTTTCTTCGTATATCAAACCCGATATACGTTTGACGCCACCACGTCGGGCTAATCTTCGAATGGCGGGTTTGGTGATGCCTTGAATATTATCACGTAGCACTTTACGATGACGTTTGGCGCCTCCTTTTCCCAAACCCTTTCCGCCTTTGCCTCTTCCGGTCATTTTTTTTTTTCTCAAATACTTGTTAGTCAAACGGTCTTCGCGTCGAATCAACGAAACACATTTAATTTCTTAAACTTATATATGGGTTTCCGGGGAGGCCCCGCCCATCGTTCGTTACCGGGCCAATGGCCTGCAACGTAGGAGAGGGTATAACAAATTCGAGATCTTTTTTTAATTGTCATTCGGCTGGTGCGTGTCGTTGTCGACCTCTGTGATTTAACCGTTGTGTTCTTATACGTCCGTCTGTAATTGTAATAGTCCGAGAAGAGATGGCCCGTACGAAGCAAACCGCACGCAAATCGACCGGTGGCAAAGCTCCTAGAAAACAATTGGCGACCAAGGCGGCAAGAAAGAGTGCCCCCGCAACCGGCGGGGTGAAGAAACCTCACCGTTACAGGCCAGGTACCGTCGCCCTGCGAGAAATCCGTCGTTACCAGAAGAGCACCGAACTGTTGATCAGAAAATTACCCTTCCAACGTTTGGTACGTGAGATCGCACAAGATTTCAAAACGGATTTACGCTTCCAGAGTTCTGCAGTCATGGCTTTACAAGAAGCTAGCGAAGCCTATCTGGTCGGTCTTTTCGAAGATACAAATCTGTGTGCCATTCATGCCAAACGTGTCACCATCATGCCCAAAGACATCCAGCTGGCCAGGCGTATTCGAGGCGAACGTGCCTAAAATATATTTTATATAAATCCGTACATATATATATATATATATATATATATATATATATATATATATATATATATATATATATATATATATATATATATATGCGTATTTTATATATAGCAAAAAACCGGTTCTTTTCAGAACCAACAAAATGAGTATGTACAAATAATAAAGGGAAAATACATCGTGCATGAATGCCCGTTGTTTCGATTCGTTATACCAAACGATGCGTAAACCAATGGCGAAACATTTAAGCTTGGAGTATTTTTTTTTTTTTCATTCCAAATAATTATCACGTCAGTCTTTTACCTTAATACATGTTTTTTCTCGCTCGAAATAACTATTGCGCCAGTGTTTCTCTCGTTAGTAATACTTATTATAAAGGGTAGAAGTAAATTTCACCATTTTCTCTAATATGGCGAAGGCGAACGTTTGTACCCTAAGGTCGGACCAAGCCTCCTTAAAAGAAAATGTAGGTAGGGGGATTGCATTCAGCAATAGAGGGGTCTCAATGTGATCGAAAAATATGGCGGTCGAACACATAATGGAGGTAGCGACGGTTTTTTTTTTTTTTTTTTTTTTAACTTTTGGGTATTATAGAGGGTCGCGACACTGAAAATGATTGAGAAACGATGACCTCTTTAAGTCATGTTAGATTTATTATTTTCTCGGAGTCGGTTACAGATCTATATATATATATTTTTTTTTTTTTACGTTCATTTGTGGCTCTGAAAAGAGCCGTTTTTGTTTCTTTCATTCGAAATAATTTTCACGTATTTACTTGGAACTGGTGTATTTGGTGACGGCTTTGGTACCTTCACTAACGGCGTGTTTGGCTAATTCTCCAGGTAAAAGTAATCTGACCGCCGTTTGAATTTCTCTACTTGTTATTGTCGATCTCTTGTTATAGTGGGCCAAACGCGAAGCTTCGGCGGCAATCCTTTCGAAAATGTCATTAACGAAAGAATTCATGATCGACATGGCCTTGCTGGAAATTCCCGTATCCGGATGTACTTGTTTCAACACTTTGTAAATGTAAATGGCGTAACTCTCCTTCCTCCTACGCTTCTTCTTTTTATCAGTTTTTGAGATGTTTTTTTGTGCCTTTCCGGCTTTCTTGGCCGCTTTACCGCTGGTTTTTGGTGGCATTATTGACAAACTCGTCGAATTAACGTACGTATACTACAAGCTCGTAAGGTGAACTGGTTTCAGCACTGTCCTAGGGCACCGTATTTGTGACAGAGCGTACGAATAAGTTACGCTCCGCCCATTGAACAGAGATTCGTGTTCGTGCGTTTCTATTGGTCTCCTGATATATAATATCATGAAGCGAACCTTGACCAAAAAAATCCTAAGAAGCCAAACTCCAGTTCGGCTTCTGATTATAGACCCATTAGTCTGATCAATACCCTCTCTAAAATAGCCGAAAAAGTCATTCTCTCTGCAGTGAATGACTTTGCCGACAGTAATGGTATCATACCAAACGAGCAGTTTGGGTTCAGGCGAGGACATTCGTCCTCGCAACAGACAGCCAGATTAGCTGGCCAAATTAATCAGGCTTTCAGGTCGGGCAAGCGCCTCGGTGCTGTCTTTTTAGACCTTTCCAAAGCCTTCGATAAAGTATGGCACGAGGGACTTATTTTTAAGTTCCTCGAATTAGGTTTCCCGGGGGACCTAACCATGCTAATAAACTCATTCCTGAAAGGAAGATCCTTTCAAGTTAAAATTAAAGATACCCTCTCTACGAGCAAACCTATCGAGTCGGGAGTCCCGCAAGGTTCTCCCCTGTCTCCGGCCTTGTTTAACATCTACTTGGCCAAATTTCCCCATTTCCGTGACGTCAGTGTTTCATTCTTTGCGGATGACACTGCTTTCTTCTCAACGTCACGTCTCACATCGGTTATTCGTAACCGATTGCAGCGGCAGCTTAATGCTGCCGTTGCCTGGCTTAAATTCTGGCGCCTGCAGGTCAATCCTAAAAAGACCCAGGCGATAATTTTCACCAGAAATCGCTTTTCAGGCGAAGCCAGATTGCTGGTTGACAAAGTGCCAATCCCGTGGCTGCAAAAAGCCACGTATCTAGGTCTCCATTTCGACCGCTCACTTAAATGGTCTAGTCAAATCCAGCTCACAATAAGCAAGGGACACGGAATCCTCAAACTTCTGTGTCCCTTGATTTGTCGTTCTAGCAAATTATCTCTCAATGTTAAAATATTACTATATAAAGTCATGATAAGATCCGTATATTTATACGGTCTTATTACCTATTATAGTTTTTTGCCGCCTACGGCGGTTAAAAAACTTCAAAGA
>JARFXV010002657.1:50000-57500 GCA_031761425.1 Cosmopolites sordidus | reverse complement strand
TTCTTTCCCCAACCTCCTCCTCAACATTCCATTCATTCTTACAATCACTTTTCCTAATTTCTCTCTAACCTCTTTCACGTGGTCCAGATACAGGAACCCCCTGTCCAAAGTTATCCCCAAATATTTTATTTTATTCCCCGCTACAAGCCTGTCTTCCCCCATTCTTACCACTGGCGTTCTAATTTTCTTTTTTTTCCATACAAACATCATCTCGGTCTTTCCTGTATTGTACTTTACCCTCGCCGACCTCGCCCATTCTCTACATTCACTCCAATATTCTTCCCATTTTTTCTCTATTTTCTTCACCGATATACCACTCAATATTATTAGCTGATCGTCCGCAAACGCCTGCACCCACCCTTTTTCTTCCATCCGTTCCTCATCTGCTCTCATCTTTTCATTCATTCTTCTAAACCATCCGTTCATGTTCAGTAGCCACAATGTTGGCCCCAAACACGACCCCTGCGGACACCCTTTATCAATTTCCACTTCTACCCCATTGCTATTCACTTTCCTTTCACTCATAAAGCTGTCTATTATTTTTACTATCCTTTCATTCATTCTTACTTTCATTAGTTCTTCCAACACTTCCACTTTCGTGGCCATGTTGAAAGCGTTTTCCAAGTCTAGAGCCACCACCAGCACGTGATTCCCTTCTTCCTTGAATTCATTAATTTTCTCGACCACCTTTTCTATTGCATCCAACGTTCTTATTCCTTTTCTGAATCCATACTGCTTTTTGTCAATTTTCTCATTCGCTTCACATACTGCTCTTAATCTTCTGTTCACTATGTTATCTAGAATCTTTCCAAGCGTTGGTAAGAGGCTAATCGGCCTTTCCCCTTTTCCCTTTTTCGGCAGCCAGCAAATTTTTGCTATCTTCCAGCACTTTGGGAAGTATCCCATTTCCCAACACTTATTGTACATTTCCAGTATCGTCTCCTTACTTCTTTCCGATATTTTTCTTATCGCTTCATTAGGGATTTTATCTTTCCCCATGGCCTTATTCTTTTTTAGGTCCATAATGACATCGTTTAGCTCTTCCATCTTTATTCTTTCCCTTCCCACTTCGTCTCGCTCCCATTTATTCTCCTTTATCCTAATCGCTATTTCATTATATTCCTCTATCTCTTTTTCGTCGGATGCTGGGTGGTATTTCATGATTTTTTCTCTCTCTATAACGTCTTCTTCCTGATTTCCTTGCTTTCTCTTTCCTTGTTTAATTCCAAATTTTTTGAACACTTCCCAAACTCTATTCCACGGTTCGCTTTCGGTCAGTTCCTCAATCATTCTTTCCTCATACCGATTTTTCTTTGTCTTTACCATTTCTTTGTATCTCTTTCTTTCTTTCTTATATTCCTCTCTATCGTGCTGGTCTATTGTTATTTTTGACGTCATTATTTTTATTAATCTTCTTATTTTCCTCTTTTGCTGGCCGCATTCACCATCCCACCATTCATTTCCGTTCTTAATAATTATTCTTTTCTTTTTCATAGTTCTTTGACAAACTTTCCTAATCGCCTCCTGGTAATTGCTGATTGCCTCTTCCAATTGTTCCTCGTCTGCTATACCCTCAAATCTCGTTTCTATTTCTTCAATTTTCTCTCTAAACTTATCCCAATCCGTATTTCGGTAATCCCAACGCTCTCTTTTCCTCTCTCTCTCTTCTATATTTTCCGTTATCTCGGTCCTCACGTACCGGTGATCACTCAGCGTCTCGTCCTCGCACACCACACATTCATTCAATTCAACGCCCCTGTACCACAATACATCGATATAGCTGTTGCCCATTCCGCCTGCAAAGGTCGGACAGTGGGTAGGGACAGAGAGTGTCGTTCGCTTTAGGTTTATGCCTTTCGGCTACAACCAGCTGATACCAACCATCTAACAAGACCGCTGACAAGAGAACACCCAACTACCCTTCGCACTCCAAAAATTAGCGGGGGAAGACGACCACTCCCCGGTCAGGCAGGCTCCGGCTCCTCATTACCAATTTCGTCCCCAATTACCTTATCCGCCCATTTGTTTACTACCTCTATCATCTCTTCGTCCAATTTTCCCTCATCATTCCTCATTTTTATCTCTCTTCCTTCCAACTCTTTCTGGCTCTCTTCTCTTCCTTCCACTCTGTTCGCGTTCATGCAGCTCACTCTCACATGTTCCACATCTTCACTTCCGTTCCCGCAACTACACATTCCACTCCCATTCCCCAACTTGAACCTTTCTTTATATCCGGCCATGTTGCCATGACCGGTCAACAATTGAATACCCTTCCACGACACATTCATTCTCTCCACTCCTACTTTTTTACACCATTCATACGCTTTCCTTCCCTTTACGCTTCGATCCCATTCTTTCTGCCATTCCTGTAGTATCGTTTCTTTTCTCTTTTTCCTCATACTTTCTCTCCTCCATCTCTTTCCGCATTCTTCGTCCACTCGCTCATTTCTTCTGGCTTCGCTTGCCAACTTGTCTACTCTCATCATCTCAATTTCACTATTTCTTGGTTTCCATTCCACTCTAACATTCTTTCCTTCTCTCTGCATTTTCACTATTAGGTATTGTAACTCTCCTGATTCTTTCCCTATTCCGTTCCTCTTCTCAATTTCCCCAATCACTTCTCTACTATCCGTTATTATTATTCCGTCCTTTTTCCCTGTGTTTCCCATCCATTCTAACCCTTTCTTCACGGCCTGATATTCACATTCTCTCGAGCTTAGTCCATCACTCACTCTCCATTTTTTCTCCTGTACCCTTCCATTCTCATTCATTATCAGTCCGATTCCTCCTTTTTCATCCTTGGTCGATCCATCCACCCATATTCGCACTGCTTCTCTCATACATTCTTCGCTCATTTCCTCATTCCCTATTACTTCCCACGGCCATCTGTGCTTTTTCCAATCGACCCTTGCTTTTCGCTCTTGCTCTCTGTTCTCACACCAAACTTTCGCCCACACTTGCGCTTCTATGTGCAGAGGAGGAGTACCAGTCACTACCGCCAATGCCTCCGTCGGTGTCGTATTGTACGATTGCACAATCATCTTCAAGACCCTTCTCTGTACTGCATTTAAAGCCTTCTTAATTCTTTCGTCGCTGGCTTTTCCGCCCCAAATTTCTGCACCATACAACACCGCCGGCCTTACTACTCGCTCATAAATTCTTTTCATCACTTCTCTGGCTTCTTTCCCCAACCTCCTCCTCAACATTCCATTCATTCTTACAATCACTTTTCCTAATTTCTCTCTAACCTCTTTCACGTGGTCCAGATACAGGAACCCCCTGTCCAAAGTTATCCCCAAATATTTTATTTTATTCCCCGCTACAAGCCTGTCTTCCCCCATTCTTACCACTGGCGTTCTAATTTTCTTTTTTTTCCATACAAACATCATCTCGGTCTTTCCTGTATTGTACTTTACCCTCGCCGACCTCGCCCATTCTCTACATTCACTCCAATATTCTTCCCATTTTTTCTCTATTTTCTTCACCGATATACCACTCAATATTATTAGCTGATCGTCCGCAAACGCCTGCACCCACCCTTTTTCTTCCATCCGTTCCTCATCTGCTCTCATCTTTTCATTCATTCTTCTAAACCATCCGTTCATGTTCAGTAGCCACAATGTTGGCCCCAAACACGACCCCTGCGGACACCCTTTATCAATTTCCACTTCTACCCCATTGCTATTCACTTTCCTTTCACTCATAAAGCTGTCTATTATTTTTACTATCCTTTCATTCATTCTTACTTTCATTAGTTCTTCCAACACTTCCACTTTCGTGGCCATGTTGAAAGCGTTTTCCAAGTCTAGAGCCACCACCAGCACGTGATTCCCTTCTTCCTTGAATTCATTAATTTTCTCGACCACCTTTTCTATTGCATCCAACGTTCTTATTCCTTTTCTGAATCCATACTGCTTTTTGTCAATTTTCTCATTCGCTTCACATACTGCTCTTAATCTTCTGTTCACTATGTTATCTAGAATCTTTCCAAGCGTTGGTAAGAGGCTAATCGGCCTTTCCCCTTTTCCCTTTTTCGGCAGCCAGCAAATTTTTGCTATCTTCCAGCACTTTGGGAAGTATCCCATTTCCCAACACTTATTGTACATTTCCAGTATCGTCTCCTTACTTCTTTCCGATATTTTTCTTATCGCTTCATTAGGGATTTTATCTTTCCCCATGGCCTTATTCTTTTTTAGGTCCATAATGACATCGTTTAGCTCTTCCATCTTTATTCTTTCCCTTCCCACTTCGTCTCGCTCCCATTTATTCTCCTTTATCCTAATCGCTATTTCATTATATTCCTCTATCTCTTTTTCGTCGGATGCTGGGTGGTATTTCATGATTTTTTCTCTCTCTATAACGTCTTCTTCCTGATTTCCTTGCTTTCTCTTTCCTTGTTTAATTCCAAATTTTTTGAACACTTCCCAGACTCTATTCCACGGTTCGCTTTCGGTCAGTTCATCAATCATTCTTTCCTCATACCGATTTTTCTTTGTCTTTACCATTTCTTTGTATCTCTTTCTTTCTTTCTTATATTCCTCTCTATCGTGCTGGTCTATTGTTATTTTTGACGTCATTATTTTTATTAATCTTCTTATTTTCCTCTTTTGCTGGCCGCATTCACCATCCCACCATTCATTTCCGTTCTTAATAATTATTCTCTTCTTTTTCATAGTTCTTTGACAAACTTTCCTAATCGCCTCCTGGTAATTGCTGATTGCCTCTTCCAACTGTTCCTCGTCTGCTATACCCTCAAATCTCGTTTCTATTTCTTCAATTTTCTCTCTAAACTTATCCCAATCCGTATTTCGGTAATCCCAACGCTCTCTTTTCCTCTCTCTCTCTTCTATATTTTCCGTTATCTCGGTCCTCACGTACCGGTGATCACTCAGCGTCTCGTCCTCGCACACCACACATTCATTCAATTCAACGCCCCTGTACCACAATACATCGATATAGCTGTTGCCCATTCCGCCTGCAAAGGTCGGGAGGCTTTTGCAATCATTCCCCAGAATCATTCCGTTGTCTATCGCCCACATTATCAGCTGTTCACCCCTTTTATCCTCTATTTCCCCCCCCCAGGCCTGATTTTTCGCATTAAAATCCCCCGCCACTATTAGCTTCCCTTTTCCAAATTTCCCTTTTTCGTTAGTGAATACGAGTCCTTCATTACTGGGTTCCTCGTACACACTAACTACTTTAATATCCCCAATTTCTACTGTAGTGACGTTTTTACTCGATTCTTCGTCTATCATTATTGCCCTTATACCCTCCCTTACCAGTATTACCGCTTTTACTCCCAGCCCTTTCCTGAAAATTTCCCACCCTTCCCACGCGCTCATCCTTTGCGGAGGCTCCTGCACCAGCACCACATCTATTTCCCATTCAACCGCATTCACTCTCATCAGTCTCTCCGCTTGCGTTCCTCTTCCCAAATTGATCTGCAGTATCTTCATTTAGTACCCGTAGTCTACTCGTTTCTTTGTGTCAGCCATCCTAGCCGCGAATATCGGACATCCCTTATCGTTTGCCCCGTGCCTAACACCATCTTTTAAACCACTTCTCACACAGTTCACGCACTTCTTCTCATTCCTGTCACACTTCCTCATATCGTGTTCACCACCACAATTGCCACAAGCTACTGCTGCTGTGCAATGCCTCTGCAGATGTCCAAATCTGCAGCACTTAAAACACTGCAGGACATCCTCGAATACTTCCACATACACGCTAACCAAACCAACATTCACTCGTCCCCTTTCAATTAATTTTCTACACACATCAGGCCTAACTTCCAAGACCCAATTCTCCTTCGTCACATCCCTACATGTAAATTTTCTGATTACTTTAAAAACATTCATTTCTCTTTCATTCCCGACAATCTGTTTTATTTCCTCATTCTCGTTTATTATTTCACTCATTAGCTCGCTGTCTCTATACCCTTTCTCAACTCCTGTTATTTTTACTTTTGGCTTAATCTTTTTTCCTTCTCTTACTTCCATATCTTTCATTCCTCTGATTTTTTCTACAATTTTTTTCTTCTGTTCCTCATCCCTACACTCCAGAACCACCGCGCCGCCATTCAGTTTTCTGCACTTTTTTATTCCCTCTCTCCCTATTTCCGCATACGTCAGCTTCTTTTTTACCGCCTCTATTGTCGTTTTTCCGTCAGCCTTTCCCTTAATCCATACTTCCTGTTTAGGCAACGGTGGTTTCCACTCTTCCTTCCTCGTCACCTGCTTATTTCCCATTTTTTTCACCGCTCTTGCGTACGACCTTCCTTCCCCTTCCCCCTCACTTTCGCTACCATCACTCTGACTCCTTTCGCTACTGTCGCTTTCTACTTCTTTCCTTCTTTCAGTCCTTTCTCTTTCCCCCTTTTTTCCTTTCCCATTCGTCTCTCTAATTAGCATCTCTATCTTACTCATTCTTTCATTCACACATTCCTCCATTTTAGCCATTCTCTCCTCTAGATTTACTTCCCTCTCCATACTCCCTTTTTCCGTTTTTAGTTCGTTTATTTTCTTACTAATCTCATTAACATTTTTGTCTATCTTATCTAGCAACTTACGCGCCTGTTCCTGATCCGCCATATTAAATTTTGCCTTGCCCTTGGCCTTGCCTGACTGCCCGTACCGGGCCGTGGTCATCCTCCTCAATTCGTTAGTTCCTTTATTAATCTCTATAAAAAATTTTACAAATTCAATATCATAATTATCATTAACGACCTCTGTCGACAGCTCTTCCGATTCCATCACCCGTTCCTCCATGTCCTCTTCCTCCTCTGATTGGTCCTGGTCCTCTTCTCCATTCCTGTTCCTTCTTCCTCCTTCCTCTCTCTCTCTGGATCCGGCGTTGGCAGCTCCCCTCTTCTTCTGTCCTTCCTCCTCTTCTTCTCCCATTCCGTTCCCCTGCGCTTTCATTTTTTCCTCCTCTCTTCCTCCTTTATGACCACCACTGATCATCTTCTTTCCTTTATCCCCCCCTGATTTGTCCCCTTTGTCCTCTTCGTCCATTACCCCCTTTATTTAATTGTTCTTTTTATTGTTTTTTTTTTTTGCACCTGACCGCACTTTTTAAATTAATTTAGTTTTTGTTTTTTCTCGGTCACGCAAAAACTCTCTTTATTCCGCACACCAAGATGGCGTCCACTCGCGCAATCTCCGCCTTATAATGGCGACCAAGATGGCGCCCAAGATGGCGACCAAGATGGCGACCAAGATGGCGATCAAGATGGCGACCAAGATGGCGACCAAGATGGCGACCAAGATGGCGACCAGTTAGCTCCGCCCACACACGTCTGCTCCGCGTCGATTATTACCGACCGTGCACTGCTTTACCGATCGGTCGACACGTACGCCAAACTTTAACCTAACAATTCTTTACGTCACTTTTTCACTTTTATTTTGTTATTTTCACTCTAAAAACGTCTTTTTCCGCGCAGTTTTTTATATTAAAGTGTACGTAATCACTGCCCCTACCTTTTTCACTACTTTTTTTCTT
>JARFXV010002657.1:15000-47500 GCA_031761425.1 Cosmopolites sordidus | reverse complement strand
ATTTCTCCCTTCGACCTTTCGGGTTTCTCAGGTTTACCCCTAAACGGTTTCACGTACTCTTGAACTCTCTCTTCAAAGTGCTTTTCAACTTTCCCTCACGGTACTTGTTCGCTATCGGTCTCGTGGTCATATTTAGCCTTAGATGGAGTTTACCACCCACTTAGGGCTGCACTCTCAAGCAACCCGACTCTAAGGAGAGATCCTCCCGCCGTCAGCGATGGTCACTACGGGCCTGGCACCCTCTGTGGGCTGTGGCCCCGTTCAAGAAGGACTTGGACGCATCGCGTAACTTCGAGATGATGGACCCTCCCGAACACCACATTTCCCGGCACCCGGTGTCGGCCGCGGGATTCGGTGCTGGGCTCTTCCCTGTTCGCTCGCAGCTACTAGGGGAATCCTGGTTAGTTTCTTTTCCTCCGCTTAGTAATATGCTTAAATTCGGCGGGTAGTCTCACCTGCTCTGAGGTCGATATATATATATATATAAATATAATAATGGTAAATAAAGCTGCGCCCGCCGCGTGTATATAAGTAGTAGCCTCGACATCGTATAACAAACGATCAGACGTCGCATATCCTTTAATTAAAGAATATATATTATCGGACACGACGACCGAAAACGATGCGATGCGACACGCACGGCACACTTTCGCTTAATTCGCATGAAAACGGCGAATTAAGATCGTCCTTACGTTTTAAGACGTCGCGCCCACCTGCCACGCGTTCGCGAAGGCGAATCGACGGCAACAGGTGCTCGCGTCACGACGTCCAACACGCTCCGTCGTCATTATCCGAATCAACGCGACAGACAGATGGTACATCGTCGTCGTCGTCGTCATTTTCGGACAAAACCGAGCAGTCTTTAAATAAGGTACGACCCTCAGCCAGGAGTGGTCCGGGAATGGAATCCCAGGACCGCAATGTGCGTTCGAAGTGTCGATGTTCATGTGTCCTGCAGTTCACAAGTTGACGCGCAATTAGCTGCGTTCTTCATCGACCCACGAGCCAAGTGATCCACCGTTTAGGGTAATCTTTTTTATCGATTCATTTAACGAGAAGGAAACTATCGCCACGACGATGACGACGACCAAGGCGAACCTCGTCTTCGCGGCGTGGCAGTAATGGTCCGACTCGTTTGTGATGCGAGAAATAAAATACTTCTCCGTATCGGTGACGTTCATTTTAAGAAATGTAAATGGCAAGATTCCGAAATTTTTAAACGAAACGTTGAAATATTATCCACCGTCGACATCGTTGTCGTCGTCGTCGTCGACAAACAACTAATACAAACGAACGGTGTTTTATATTACGTTTCTCTCGTCACGGTAACGGTCGTCGTCGTCGTCGTCAGTCGACAGCGTCGACGACAAAAACCGCAACGAATGTTTAAAAATCATAACGGAATCGATTATGATGAAGATATGGTTAATGGTCCATATCATACACATCACACAGAAACGACCACGACAACCACAACGACGTTACAGACAGATCACGTGTGCGTGCGTGTGCGTTAAATGTGAAAACTTAAAGATCGTACGGGCGCATATCGTTTAAATACCGTCGGGAAGGAAAATCCACGAGGATTTTTTATCCCTTAGATTTTTCGTACTCTGGCTGACTCGCTCACTCACTCACTCACTCACTCACTCACTCACTTTCCAGATAGATAGTGAGTGGGCGAGTGAGCGAGCGAGCTAGCTAGCTAGCTAGCGTAGAAACATAAATCTAGGTACCCGATACAAATTCTTTTTTCCGTTTTCGTCTTGCACGCACCAACGAGCGATACGAGCTGCTGTCGTTCGTCGAGGATCGTCAAAGTTGTCGTTCCCTTGTGTCTCTTAATAAAATAAAAGATAGTTCGAATTATTCGAGAGAATAATTACAGACGTGTTCTTAATCGCGCGTCAGATGACGGCAATCGATCACTGTAATGATCCTTCCGCAGGTTCACCTACGGAAACCTTGTTACGACTTTTACTTCCTCTAAATGATCAAGTTTGGTCATCTTTTCTTACACATCGACGACACCGAAGCGCCATCGCGTGTCGATCCGAAGACCTCACTAAATCATTCAATCGGTAGTAGCGACGGGCGGTGTGTACAAAGGGCAGGGACGTAATCAACGCGAGCTTATGACTCGCGCTTACTGGGAATTCCTCGTTCATGGGGAACAATTGCAAGCCCCAATCCCTAGCACGAAGGAGGTTCAGCGGGTTACCCGGGCCGCTCGGCCAGGGAAGACACGCTGATTCCTTCAGTGTAGCGCGCGTGCGGCCCAGAACATCTAAGGGCATCACAGACCTGTTATTGCTCAATCTCGTGCGGCTAGAAGCCGCCTGTCCCTCTAAGAAGAAATGTTTGTACGCCGACAGTAAAAACCGCGCGCGAACGGCGGAGCCCGTGAGGACCCCGCACGTACGGCGGGCCTTTGCGATGTCAAAAAGCGCCTAGTTAGCAGGCTAGAGTCTCGTTCGTTATCGGAATTAACCAGACAAATCGCTCCACCAACTAAGAACGGCCATGCACCACCACCCACCGAATCAAGAAAGAGCTCTCAATCTGTCAATCCTTCCGGTGTCCGGGCCTGGTGAGGTTTCCCGTGTTGAGTCAAATTAAGCCGCAGGCTCCACTCCTGGTGGTGCCCTTCCGTCAATTCCTTTAAGTTTCAGCTTTGCAACCATACTTCCCCCGGAACCCAAAAGCTTTGGTTTCCCGGAAGCTGCCCGTCGAGTCATCGGAGGAACGTCGACGGATCGCTAGCTGGCATCGTTTAAGGTTAGAACTAGGGCGGTATCTGATCGCCTTCGAACCTCTAACTTTCGTTCTTGATCAATGAAAGCGTTTTTGGCAAATGCTTTCGCTTCCGTTCGTCTTGCGACGATCCAAGAATTTCACCTCTAACGTCGCAATACGAATGCCCCCATCCGTTCCTATTAATCATTACCTCGGGGTTCCGAAAACCAACAAAATAGAACCGAGGTCCTATTCCATTATTCCATGCATACAGTATTCAGGCGAAATTTTAGCCTGCTTTAAGCACTCTAATTTGTTCAAAGTAAACGTGCCGGCCCACCTCGACACTCAGTGAAGAGCACCGCGGCAGGATTGATTTGGGCCGCCGTTAAACCGCCAACGAACGCACGCCGCGAGGCGCACGCCCGAACAGACGGCAACCGACTAAGCCCACCGGCAGGACGTCTCGCGAAACGCCAGTTAACACCGCGGACGATGAACCGGCGGCGCGAGACACAAATTCGACTACGAGCTTTTTAACCGCAACAACTTTAATATACGCTATTGGAGCTGGAATTACCGCGGCTGCTGGCACCAGACTGGCCCTCCAATTGATCCTCGTTAAAGGGTTTAGAGTGTACTCATTCCGATTACGGGGCCTCGGATGAGTCCCGTATCGTTATTTTTCGTCACTACCTCCCCGTGCCGGGAGTGGGTAATTTGCGCGCCTGCTGCCTTCCTTGGATGTGGTAGCCGTTTCTCAGGCTCCCTCTCCGGAATCGAACCCTGATTCCCCGTTACCCGTTACGACCATGGTAGGCGCAGAACCTACCATCGACAGTTGATAAGGCAGACATTTGAAAGATGCGTCGCCGGTGCGAGACCGTGCGATCAGCGTAAAGTTATTCAGAGTCACCAAGTTGTACGATGACGAGCGCGAACCCGCCACCGATTGGTTTTGATCTAATAAAAGCACTCCTTCCATCTCTGGTCGGAGCTCTGTTTGCATGTATTAGCTCTAGAATTACCACAGTTATCCAAGTAATTGTGGGTACGATCTAAGGAACCATAACTGATTTAATGAGCCTTTCGCGGTTTCACCTTAATTCGGCTTGTACTGAGACATGCATGGCTTAATCTTTGAGACAAGCATATGACTACTGGCAGGATCAACCAGGGAACTGTGCGCGCGAGCTGCAATTGCTGCTGCTGCTGCTGCTGTTGTCCGCACGTCGAGTGTCGTTCGTTTCGCCGTCGCTCGCTCGTTCGTTTACCACCCTCCTCCTCCTCCAGGCAGGCGGCGCACAACGGTGCGTCGTGGTCTGTATGGATCGGTGGGCGATTGCGTGCGTGCGTGCGTAGGTACGAGAAACGTGACGACTTTCTCGATGACGACGAGTGTGCGTCGAGACGACGGAAAAACCGGTCAAGACGCCACGCTCTTGCATTATAATTAGTGTCTTGAGTCGTATCATCGGTTCTTTTTTTTAATTATTATTATTACTATTATTATTTGTCTTAAACAACTACCACCGTTTTTATATATTTATTCGTGTGTGATGTAGCCGTCGGAGTGTATTGCTGCTGCGCTATCGATCGTCATTAATTTTATCGTCTGCGTCACCGCGCGTCATGCCGTCACACGATTTATTACATCGGGCGGCGGCGGCGGCAGCAACGACAAAGGTACGTTCGAAGACAACAGCACTACTCCCCGTCGTCGTACTCGTAGAACGAAATAATATCAAAAACGTAGTTTGTATAATAAATCAAAAAAAAAATCGATGCAAACGACCAACTGAGCACAACCGATACGACCATACATAAGATATATCGTCGTTCGGCATCAATAAAACCTCGAAACATTCTCTCCGAACCACTTCGCTAGATTGAAAGCGACAAGGGAAACTCGTACGAGAAGCGTTTCGTGTTAGAAAACTCGCTCGGAAAGCTGAGAGTTACCGCACGTGTACGTTATTGTTACAGAATTTTTGCCTGAACACATTATTATATAAGGAACATGCGAAAATGTCAACACAAAATACAACCGATCGCATATGAATCGTGACACGTAAAAATTTAACGGTCCGCCGAATTCACGATCTCGCTGTGTGTAGTAAAAATCACCACATTAGAGGGACCCGATTGTGTATCCGAACAGACGACTTGACTCGCCGCTCGAACCTCGGATCACCACATGAGGCGGCGGAAACATAAATCCGGCGTCGATCCGCGAACGACGGCACGACCCTGATTTACAAGCAACACCGACCGATTGGAAAACGTTCGGCAAAAACGATCGATACATCATATATGTGAGTTTTTGTAATTATATATATTTGAATGTGTTTGTATATTTATGTGTTTATACATATATATATAAAAAAAGTGTGTAAATATAATATATGTATATATGTATATATATATATATACATATATATATATATATATATATATATATATATATATATATATATATATATATATATATATATATATATATATATACGTATGTATATACGTATATATATACATATATATATATATATATATATATATATATATATATATATATATATATATATATATATATATATATATATATATATATATATATATATATATATATATATATATATATATATATATATATATATATATATATATATATATATATATATATATACAAATATATATATATATATACATATATATATATATATATATATATATATATATATATATATATATATATATATATATATATATATATATATATCCAGCCTAAGATACTGGACGGGTCACGGGTGGGATAGTGAAAGTTCCATTAGATATTAATGGACAGCTGCGAATATCTCAAAATAAGCAGCCCCGAACCAAGGCACAAAAAAAAAAAAAACAAAATCCACTTAGCGTCTGACTTGTATCAAGCGGTTGAATGGTCAGCGTCTGTTCACCAGTGGTGCGGCTGATATTTAAATTCTGGAACTAACCCCCTCCAGTCTTAACCTCTGAACCGTCATGGTTCAAACCTTTAATTCAAAGTACAAGATGAATCGTTCTAGTAATTACAAAATTACCCCAGGAGGTAGACAATCCTCTACCAACCGGACTTTCGGATTCTGGGGCGTCCGGGCTAAGTAAATAATCGACTTATGACACTATCCTCAAATGTGCTAACAAAAACTATACATTAATCAATGCACACCTCCCGGTTAACGAAGAAAATAAATCTAATCTTGAACAAGTAAATAAGTCCTGGGAAATTCTGGAAAAGACTATCTCTAAATTTCCTACCAACCATGTAAAAATCCTATCGGGTGATTTCAACGCCCAACTAGGGAAAGAAAAAAGTACAGGAAGGAAAACTGTCGGCAGTTTTCCAACTCATAAATGGGCCAACCATAATGGTAGAAAATTGGTTGAACTATGTTCGCAGTTTAATCTAAGAAGGATGTCAACACAATTTAAGAAGAAAATAACAAAACAAAAGACATGGATGTGCCCAAACACGTACATGGATGAATTTCAAAATGACCATGTTGCCAATTCGTACCCCAATTATAAAGAGATTTTGAACGTTCGAGTCGATAAAGGAGCAAATATAGACACGGATCACCACCTGACTAGTATCAAACTTAGCTGAAAACCTCGAAAACTTATTCAAAAGAGGCTGCTAATACCAAAGTTTGACCCAACGAAAATAAAACCAGCCCTAACAGAAGAGCTAGATAAACAACCAGCACAGAACTGGCAAGAATTGAAACAAAAAATTATTAAAACAGCCTTAAAGTTGGTCCCTTTACAAAAACGTAGAAAACATCCGTGGTGGGATGAAGTTTGCGAGCAAGGAGTATTAAGCCGAAGTAAAACATTCAAAGATTGGAACAGTCAAAAGACAGTAATAAACTATAACATCTTTTTGGAAGTAAGAAAAGAAACATCGAAGCTAGTTAGAGAAACTAAAAGAAAATATGAAAACAATCAACTTATTGAAATAGAAAAAGATTTCCAAAAAACTAACACCCGAAACTTTTATAAAACATTTAAAACTAAATTAATAGGCTATCAACCGCAAAGTCTTTGCTTCCAAAATGAAAACGGACAATCAGCTCTAAATAACCAAGACAATTGCAAAGAACTAGCGAAATATTTAGAACAAATAGTAAACTGTCCTGAGCCCTTAAACAAATTAGCAACACTAAACCCTAAACAAACAAACCCAGATTCATTACCACCGAAAGAAGATGAAATAATTAGGCAAATCAAGCGGCTTAAAAATGACAAAGCTTCTGGAGAAGATGGAATCACTGCTGAACTTTTGAAATCCGCTGGTCCAGGTACACAATCAAGGAAATAACCAAAATTCTACGAGAAGTTAGGCGAACCGAACGGATTCCGGAAGATTGGAAAGAAGCTCTAATCTATCTACTACATAGGAAAGGACATAGAACGGATGTAAACAACTATAGAGGGATATTTCTTCTCCCAGTTTGTTACAAGATTCTATCTCAATGTCTACTAGACAGAGCACAGGGACAGTTAGAACCTAACATTGGTGAATATCAACCAGGTTTTCCGACCGGGCAGATCCAGCCCTGAACAGATCCTGAATCTAAAGTTGATTCTAAGACATCAAGAACTGTACAATTAAAAACTCGTCTGTACATTTGTGGATTTCAAAAAAGCATAAGACTCTATTGACCGCGAATCTTTATTCCGAATCTTGAAAGATCAAGGACCAGATCTGAAAAAACGCTGGGGATTATTAAAGCAACGTTAACTAACACAAGGTTAAAAGTAAAATTCATGGTTGACATCTCAGAGCCCTTCGAAATTAAAAAACTGGAGTGAGACGAGGGGATGGAGGACTCTCGCCCTATTTAACTAACTAACGAGACCCTATTTAACTGTGTTCTAGAAAAAGTAATATAGGAGTGGCGTGAAAAAAAATAAGTTGGCCCTGATTGTTGACCAGCCCATTAAACTGGGGAGAACCAACATCAATACTGATTGTCTGGCATCTGCTGATGATCTAGCAATTTTAGCTCAAGATATATTAAGGGCACAGATACAGATTGAAATCCTAAAGGAAACAGACTAAGCACGCCATAAGCTAACATGACCTGCAACAGACTAAGAACGCCATTTCTAAAAACAAAATATGGTAACATCAGACGAGTCTCTCAATTCAAATATTTGGGTGAAATAATCATGGAAAATGGATTGGAAAAAGCGGCCAATAAGGATAGATGTCAAAAAAAATGGAAACGGCATTAAGGCTTACACAAAATATTTATAACAAAAAGTGCCTATCTAAAAACATAAAACTGAGACATTACAACACAATTATTAAGCCAGAATGTCTATATGCTGCAGAAACGCTCATTTTGAATAGAAAGAGGGACATCGAGGACATTGAAAAGAAGGAAAGAAAAATCCTAGGCCCCAAACAAATAAATAGCCACAACATACCGACATCGGGAATACCAAGAGATCAAACAATACTCAGATATACATAGCGATATGTGAGAAAAAGAAGACTTAAATTTTACGGACACATAAAACGGATGAATCCGAGTAGGCTAACTAGACAAATAGTCGAATTTTATGAAATTAGGAGTAGAGTCGACTTCGACTTATCTAGCCAGGCTTTTGGGTTAGCCCTCAAGGCTCTTGCCCGTTTCTAGTCAACTTTACCCTATATGGGCACTAATTTTTTAGGGTCTCTATCTGACCCGGGTATGCCTAGCAAGTGGCATAGATAAGAAAGGATAGTCTATAAGATGATCCTGGCGAACTTCTGAGGTTAATATGAAAGAAAAGGAAAATGAAATTTTGCTTTTTCCCCATCAGCAATATGACGGGTTTTTTGCCATTGGTCCGGTCCGATCGATCGGAGATGATCTCTCAGACCGCCTGGCCACGGTTAGGGACTGTTGTCGAAGCGGTCTTACGCGAGCCGGGAATCGAAAATTCGATTCCTTTCTGCTCGCAGCCCGTAAGGCAAATTGGGGCAATTGGCTAGCTTTACCCGGAAAATCCGGGTAGGTTGTCCGGTATAGACAGGACTAGCGGGTTTTCGCTCAAGCTTGCCTGTAGGCAAAACTTGGCGTAAATTTGGGAATGGAATTTAGAGACCGGGGGTACACCGGTCTCTATAATAATTTGAGTGTTTCGAACGTACCACGGCGCGTTTAGTGCCATACGCAAGGTTTTGTTCTGAAACGTTTGTGAAGTTATTTAGCCGCCGTCGGCGTTAGAAAGCGAAAATAAATCGTAAGACCGTATAAATAAAAGGGACTTATCATTGTTACGTAAATTTGGGTTTTAACTATCGGAGATAGTTTACTCGAACGACAAATCAAGAAGTACAAAAGTTTGAGGATTCCGTACCTACCCTTGCTGATAGGAGTAGAGCTAAAGTAGAAATAATTAGATGGATTGCTGCAATTAAAGAGGACCTAAGATCAGCAAATATTACACAAAGTGAAATTCAGGATAGAGGCTGTTTCAGACACAAGGTGAACGTTTGGAAGGTTGGCCAGAGAGAAAAATGTAGGAAGACCGGAACAACTTGGTCTGACGAAAGGAAAAACGCTCATAGCGAAAGAATGAAATTAGTATGGGTGCGAAGGAAGGTTAACAACAACAAACGCCTCTAATTGTACATCGCGTGGTCCACCAGGGCCCATAAGTAGATAATAATAATAAATATATATATATATATATATATATATATATATATATATATATATATATATATATATATATATATATATATATATATCTGATAAATTTTGGAAAAAAGTATGTTACACCAAGAGTCAATAACCACCTGGGGGTTCCCGCGAAAAAAAAATAAAGAAATTTAGAAAACCAACGACACCTATGGAGGCTGTCTTTTTTCTTCGACGAATTTTGGGAAAACCGGCCAAAACCATAGAGCCCGGCTAGCACATATCATGTACAAGATGGACGACTCTCGGATAGATCGAAAGTTTTTATTTTTCGAGAATAATCATTTACATCCTATACACATACACTCTAAAAAAGCGTCGAGCGTTATCGCTGGAAAAAAAAAATCCCGCTAATTTCAACTCGGGCATTAAGCCACAATAATATTCGGGTTTTCAGTTTGTGTGTGTGTGTGTGTTTAAAAATATTTTACTTTCATGCATCTAATGCTAATTTCGAACCTAGATGTCTGTGCGGATAGGCGATATGCTTGATATTTTTTTTTTTATATTTAAAATTCGTGGCTCTGAAAAGAGCCGTTTTCTTTTTATTATCGTTCGAAATATTAATCTCGCCAGTTCTTGCTTCTGATCTTTGATACGTTTATCTATTTTTACTTGGAACTGGTGTATTTGGTCACGGCTTTGGTCCCCTCGCTAACGGCGTGTTTGGCTAATTCACCCGGTAAAAGTAATCTGACCGCCGTTTGAATTTCTCTACTGGTTATGGTCGATCTTTTGTTGTAATGAGCCAAACGCGATGCTTCGGCCGCTATCCTCTCGAAAATGTCATTAACGAAAGAATTCATGATCGACATGGCCTTGCTGGAAATTCCCGTATCCGGATGTACCTGTTTCAGCACTTTGTAAATATAAATGGCGTAACTTTCCTTCCTCCTGCGCTTCTTTTTTTTATCACCTTTCGAGATGTTTTTTTGTGCCTTTCCCGCTTTTTTGGCCGCTTTCCCGCTAGTTTTTGGTGGCATTATGGACAAAGAGGACGATTTTTTTTTAAATGTACATACGGTACAATAAAAATCCGTATCATAAATTGACCCTTGAGCCGATAAAAGTTCACTTCTTTTTTGTACTGGAGCGTACGGGTACGATATGCTCCGCCCATTTAACCGTAAGGCGTATTTTTACGATTCCATTGGAGACTGTACCGCCGCATATATATAAAAAGGAAGGAAAGAAGGGGGGGACATCCCGACAGAAAATAGTCTCTCATCTGACGGTCTCTACGACGGTCGTGCCGTGCGATCTGATCAATTGTAAGCAAAGAACAAAAAAAAATCAGCATGTCTGGACGCGGAAAAGGAGGCAAAGTTAAAGGAAAGGCCAAGTCGCGTTCGAATCGTGCCGGATTGCAGTTTCCGGTCGGCCGTATTCACAGATTGTTGAGGAAAGGAAATTACGCGGAACGCGTAGGTGCAGGAGCACCGGTATATTTGGCCGCGGTAATGGAGTATCTTGCCGCCGAAGTATTGGAATTGGCCGGAAACGCCGCCAGAGATAACAAAAAGACGAGAATTATCCCACGACATTTGCAGCTCGCCATTAGAAATGACGAAGAATTGAACAAACTATTGTCCGGCGTGACCATCGCACAAGGTGGTGTTTTACCTAACATTCAGGCCGTGCTATTGCCAAAAAAGACCGACAGTAAAACGAAGTAAAATCGAAACAACTTCTCTATCCCTACTTGAAGATGATGATGATGATGGTCTTCGCCTGATTCGAAATATCGGTCCTTATCAGGACCAACAAAATATCTATGAAAAGAAAAAACAATATTGATCCGTAAACAAAAATTAAAGTTACAAACGAACAACGGACGTCAGATATATATTATTCGCCGGTTCTAGTCTCGATGGATTTTTTTATTTGTATTTTTTTTTATTTTTTTTTAAATATATAATTGTACAAAATCAGTTATTATTAGTATTATCGAATTACTACTCGGATATATTTCGGCGTCTTGTCTAAATGGATGTTTTTTTCTATATTTCTTTTAATTTCAAGTAACAATAAATGTTGTGGTTCTGAAAAGAACCGTTTTTTTTTTTTTTTGGAAAATGTTACGCTTTCGTAAACATATTTTCCTACATCATCATTCCAGATGATGGTTTTGGTGGTGGTGGTGGTCGTCGTCGTCGATAATCTGTATTGGGAACATTCGATTTATTCATACCTCTTGAAAGATTAAGATGTAACGACGAAAATCGGGGTCTTCGTTTATTTCTTCTTTTTTGGGGAAGCTGCTTTCTTCGCTTTGCCCCCGCCGGCAGCGGCGGCGGCGGCTGGAGATCTAGCGCTTTTCGGTTTAGGAGCCTTGGGTTTCTTGGTAGGGCCGGCTTTGTTTGATTTCTTCGCTTTCGACGGAGATTTCGCCTTCGATGGCACCGTAGCGGCGGCGGCGGCAACTGTTACCGCCGAAGATCCCGAACTAGCCGATTTTCCCGTTTTCTTTTCGACGGCTTTCTTTACCGAAGCCTTCTTCTCGGCTACGACGACCGCAGCTTTCTTCGATTTTCCTGCTGCCTTTTTGGTTGTCTTTTTTTCAGTCGTCGCTGCTGCTGCTGCTGCTGCCACCGCCGCTGTCGTTCTTTTCGTCGGACTCTTTTTGCTACCTCCTTTGGCCGCCGCCGCCGCTCCCACTGAAATATTTCTTTTCTTTTGTCCAGAGGATGAAGAAGCAGCACTCGTCGCCGATTGTTTCGCTTGAACCGACGAACTAGACGATGCCGCTGCCAGCTTAAAAGAACCGGACGCACCTTTTCCTTTGGTCTGAACCAGGGTACCGGATGCAACTGCCGATTTTAAATATTTCTTGATGAAAGGCGATACTTTCTCGGCATCGACCTTGTAGTTGGCGGCAATATACTTCTTGATCGCTCTCAATGACGAACCGCCCCTTTCTTTCAATCCCTTAATTGCGTTTGTTACCATTTCGGCCGTCGGTGGATGCGTAGCTTTGGCTTTGGGATTTTTTCTTTTAACGGTTTTTTCCTTTTTTGATGAAGCCGATGCCGCCGCCGCCGCCGCCGACGACGGTGCGGGCGGTACAGACGAGGGCCCGGAACCGCCTCCGCTTGTGCCCGACAGATTAGATGGAGATGTAGCCTGACCGGCGATTTCCGCGTCTGCCATTTCGCCGCGCGCTCGCGCGTGTTATCGTCAAATGTTAATGTAACGAAGAACTCACTACTATCGCGTTTCGCTAAAGAACAGAATCGTATTGCTGCTCGTCCTTCGTCGTCTGTTGCGTCTTACTAAATATGCCCACTCGCTCCACCAAAAATTGCATAGTAAAGTAAAACGGGCGAACGGCGGACTGAGCGTCTGACTGTCGACACTGCTCCTGATTCCGGCTTCGCCGGGACCTTTAACGAGCTCGGAACAAAGTTTTTATTTTGTATTTTTCATTAGTAAATGCCATTCACCGGATTGCAATATTTAACTTGATTCGTTGTCAATACCTTGAAGCTACCGGAGGCATTTGGTTCATGTCGATCCTTCGACAAGGTTCAATTTAAAAAAATCACAACTAACCGACGATCTCGACGTTTCAAGAAAAACATTCTAATTAGTTCGATTATTTCAGTTAAGTAAACCAGATATTACAGATTGTCCAGGCGATACAAATACCTCAGATATATCACCGATCGGTGGAGTATTCGGATTTCGAGATATATAAACGACTTTGCCGAAAAAACGTTTTTCCCGATGACCTGTCACCGTTCTATTCTCCCTTTGAAAGGTAAACGAGTCTCGTTCTTATACACCGCCTAGTTAACTATCGTACCGCTAAAATAAAAAATAGAGCACGTAAATTATGGAACGAACAAATGGCATGTCTGTAATCGGAACGGTTGGGAAAAATTAACGGGAATATCCTCCCTCATCTCGAGGGCGATTGTCTTTTTTTTTAAGTATTTCTTTAAACATGGCGACGGCGTTTCTACCTACCTAAATAACCGCAAGAATTATATGATTTGATCATTTCGAATAAATGATTTAATACTAAAAAGAGACTTACGCTATTATCATCCACGTTAGCACTGCGTTGGTTTCTTTTAAGGCTTTCCCGAAATTTAACGAAGGGAATTCATAGCACCTCTTTTATCTACAATGTGTCCGTCGGTCTGTCTCCCTCTTTCTGCCTAATTTAATATTTAAGAAAGTTTTATAGATAGTCGTCGTGGTGTAATTAACGATGGAATTTCCACCTACTGTGTCGACAATTAGTCACTTTTTTAAGTATGTTTTTTTGCCGCCGCCGCCGCAGTTATGAAAAGAGCCGTTTATTTATTGTGTCTTGAGTTCCTTTATTTTTTTTTTTTTTTTGTAAAACATCAGGTAATTTAACCGCCGAAGCAGTACGCCCTTGACGTTTCAAGGCATACACAACGTCGTCCGTGGCGATGACGGTTATTCAATTGGCGTGTTCTGTTTAAGTTACGGCATCTCTGATACCGTATTCTCATTAACGTTAGCTGTACGCTCGTTTCATTTAAGGCATTTCCGAAAATTAACGATGAGAATTCATCCACAATGTGTCCAATGTATTTTATATAGACATTCACTATAACATTTACGATGAAAATTCCATCCGCTTTATCGAGACAATATTTTTTATCCTTTATTTGGGTTTTTCGCCACTATCTAAAACTCAAAAAATATCAAAAATATCTGTTCTTATTTAATATATGAACACGCCACAATCATTTCGACATTACTTATCGAGACAATGTCTCCCTTTTCTATGTGAGTGTGGTTTTTGAAAAGAACCTTTTTTTATGCCCGGAGTTCTTTTTTTTATAATATCGCAAATCGTCAGTAAATCTAACCGCCAAAATAGTGTAGAGAGTACGCCCCTGACATACATTCAAGGCATACACAACCATGGCGATGGCGGTTTTTCTCTTGACGTGTTAGGAATTCAGTTACTGCATCTCTGATACCTTATTCTCATCCACGTTACTTCAATTTGTTTTGCGCTCGTTAAATTGAATGCTTCCCCGAAAATTAGGGATGGAAATTCATCCCCACCTGCTTTATCCACAATGTGTCCGTCTCCCCCCTTTTTCTATCTTATTTTATATGTGAGAAAATTTTCTAGATAATCGTATAAATAATGATGAAAATTTCACCTATGTTGTCGACAATGTATCCCTTTTTTTATGTAAGTATTTTTTTTTTTGTGGTTCTGAAAAGAACCGGTTTTTTGTGTCTGTCTAGAATTCGTTTTTTTTTTGTTTTCTTTTAATATTGCAAAACATCGGGTAATTTAACCGCCAAAACCGTAGAGAGTACGCCCTTGACGTTTCAAGGCATACACGACGTCCATAGCGGTGACAGTTTTCCTCTTGGCGTGTTCCGTATAAGTTACGGCATCTCTGATTACGTTTTCGAGGAATACTTTCAAGACACCTCTGGTTTCTTCGTAAATCAAACCGGATATGCGCTTGACGCCACCACGTCGGGCCAATCTTCGAATTGCAGGTTTGGTGATGCCTTGAATATTATCACGAAGCACTTTACGATGCCTTTTAGCGCCTCCTTTTCCCAACCCCTTTCCGCCTTTGCCTCTTCCGGTCATTTTTTTTTTTTTAATTTTATATAATTATTTTAAATTCAAATCGACGATCGATTGGTCAATTCTTATAAATGAAACGTCCTCGTTTTGGATTGACGGAACACGACTGTCGGCATACATGACACATATGCTACTTTTGTCAGATTTCGGGAACGTCCCGCCCATTGCTCTCGACCCGACCAATAGCTAGTTGCCGGACCACTAGCGAGTCGCCTGAGAGAATAAAACACCAATTTTGGTATGCGTCGATCATCATTCTGTAATTGTCGTTCGATAAGTGCTCATCGTTGTCGACTCCTATCCGTAATTTAACCTTAGTGTTCTTGTACCTTTGACTGTACTTGTAATATTCGGTAAAGAGAGAGATGGCCCGTACGAAGCAAACCGCACGCAAATCGACCGGTGGCAAAGCTCCTAGGAAACAATTGGCGACCAAGGCGGCAAGAAAGAGTGCCCCCGCAACCGGCGGGGTGAAGAAACCTCACCGTTACAGGCCAGGTACCGTCGCCCTGCGAGAAATCCGTCGTTACCAGAAGAGCACCGAACTGTTGATCAGAAAATTACCCTTTCAACGTTTGGTACGTGAAATCGCACAAGATTTCAAAACGGATTTACGTTTCCAGAGTTCCGCAGTCATGGCTTTACAAGAAGCCAGCGAGGCCTATCTGGTCGGTCTTTTCGAAGATACAAATCTGTGTGCCATTCATGCCAAACGTGTCACCATCATGCCCAAAGACATCCAGCTGGCTAGGCGTATTCGAGGCGAACGTGCCTAAATATAATTAATGTAAATGTATATGTGTGGGTATATATCATAAAAGTATAACAAAAAACCGGTTCTTTTCAGAACCAACAATATGAGTATGTATAAATAAGAAAGGGAAAACAAACATCGTGCAAGAAAACCCGTTGTTTCGACTCGTTATACGAAACGATGCTTAAAGCAAAAGCGAAACATATAAGCTTGGAGGTTTTTTTTTTTCATTTCATTTTTGATTCGAAATAATTATCAAGTTGCTCTTTTTCTTATTTCAGAATTATACGCTAATTTTACGTTGACATTGTTTTTTTTTTCCTCGCTCGAAACAATTATCACGCCATTTTTTCCCTCGTTAGTGATACTTATAATAGAGAAAATAAGTAAATTTCACCATATTCTATAATATGGTGAAGGCGAGCGTTTGCCCCCTACGGTCCACGCCTCCTTAAAAGAAAATGTAAGGGGGGTTGCATTCAGGAATAGAGGGGATCTCAATGTGTTCTAAAATAGGGGGATCGCAACGCATAAAGGGTGTAGCAACATATTTTACTTGACTTTTTGGCCAATTAGTGGATCGCGACAACGTATTTATCGCACCGGTTTTTCTCTCGCTAGTGATACATATACTATTGAAAATAAGTAATTTTCGCCATATTATAGGGTCCAATGCCTCTTCAAGACTAAAATATATAGGGGGTCTCAAAGTGTTCAAAAAATAAGAGGGTCGCAACGTTTTCTTACTTACGACGACGACGACGATTCTAAAACGATTGGGAACCGAAGACCTAAAGGATAAGTTAGATGTATTATTTGCTCGGAGTCGATTACAGACCGTTTATTTTTCGTTCTTTTTTTTATTATCTTTAACATTTGTGGCTCTGAAAAGAGCCGTTTTTTTTTTTTCCGTCTTCCGTTCGAAATAATTGTGACGCCAGTCTTACTTTTGTTTCATTCACGTATTTACTTTGAACTGGTGTATTTGGTGACGGCTTTGGTACCTTCGCTAACGGCGTGTTTGGCTAATTCCCCAGGCAGAAGTAATCTGACTGCCGTTTGAATTTCTCTACTTGTTATTGTGGACCTTTTGTTGTAGTGAGCCAAACGGGAAGCTTCAGCAGCTATCCTTTCGAAAATGTCATTAACGAAAGAATTCATGATCGACATGGCCTTGCTGGAAATTCCAGTATCCGGATGGACTTGTTTCAACACTTTGTAAATATAAATGGCGTAACTTTCCTTCCTCCTGCGCTTCTTCTTTTTATCGGTTCTCGAGATATTCTTTTGAGCCTTTCCGGCTTTCTTGGCCGCCTTACCGCTGGTTTTAGGTGGCATTGTTGTTGGACAAACTGAACGATTTTACGTACGTATGGCAGAAGTTCGTATCGTAAACTGATTCTCGAACGGGCAACCTCGTCCGTTTTGTGACGGATCGTACGGGTTCGTTTAGCTCCGCCCATACAACTAACCGTCTGGTTCGTCCGTTGAGTATATAATGGGGTATGCCGATTAATACAGTATCTCATATGACTCTGCGACAGTTCAGTCCGAGTCATCGAAGAGACAACATCTCTAAGATAATCGCTCTGCATTTTCTACCTGTCGTTTGTACAGTGTTCGCACGGTCGAACGAAAACCGCCTACCTACCGAGACATCGCCGCAGAGTCTAGACGGTCCGACGCCGCCGGCACCGATGCTGTGGGGACCCGTTTCCACAGTCAGGTAGCCGACAAGCCAAAGACTGCCGACAACAGCTGCCATGTCGTCACAGCCAGACGCCACCATGGCGAGACAACCCGACGCCGCCGAACCCTCCGATGTAAACGTAAAAGTTACGTTTACCGTCGAAGAGCACAACCAGCTGATGAAAGAATTCTCGGAACAAAAAGCCATGATCATGCACCTGAAGGAAGAAAACGCCAAACTGAATGCAATAATAATGGAAACAAGGAAACAAAACCAGCCCGCCGAGGACACCAGCCGCAGCCGGTCCACCTCAAGCCAAGCCCCGCAAACGGAAAGCCGCAGCCGCAGCAATTCAGCAGCCTCGTCCGCAGCGATGGATTGCACGCTCTCGCCCTTAGACAAAAGTGCCGATGACATTGGTTTCACCACTGTCAGGCACAGATCCTCGAAGAAGAGGAAAACAAGCCAACCATCGCCGGCCAACAATCCACCGACGAAAAAACCTTCAGCAGCAGGTGCCAGTGGAAACACCTACGCACCATCCCCGTCCGATACCGACGCGCCGCGTACTAGTGCCGCACCCGCGTCTAAAAACGATTCCGACCCCGCGCCGTCAACCAGTGCCGCGAGTGAAGTGTCAGTGAGTAATTCCGCGCCCGCGAAGAGAAACAATCCCGGCCCCGAGCAATTCGCTCGTCCAGCCGTGCCTCCCGCGTCCGTATCCGCCGACCAGCCAAACGGCGGCCGAAGATTTAAATCGAGACCAATCGTCCTGCGGAGCAAGACCGTTTATTCTGAAGCCTCCAGTTTACTGGCAAAAGACGGTGTGAAATTTCACATCACAAACAAACCCGAGGGGGCAGCATTCCACCCCGAGGCAGAAATTGACTACAGGAAGATAACCAAACTATTCGATGCCAAGAACTACCCTTATCATACCTTCTGCGCGCCAGAAGAAAGAGGCCTCCGAGTTTTACTCCGCGGCCTAGTCGAAACCATCGGAAACGATGAAATCCGCGCCGAGCTGGCGAAACTAAATTTCACCCCCATCCACGTCGAAAGATGGACAAGACCAGCCAAGGACAGGAGAAAGAAACCTATCCCCATAGCAATAGTACAGGTTGTCGTGCCCAGAGAGCAGCACGAAATCTTCAATATTACAAGATTCATGAGGCAATCAATCAGGGTTGAAGCCCAGAAATCCAATGGAAAACCCGTGCAGTGCTTTAACTGCCAACTGTACGGGCACACAGCGAAACAATGCCACGCACCATCCATCTGCGTGAAGTGTGCCGGTCAGCACAACACAAAAGATTGCCAAAAGAGCAAGAAAACTCCAGCAAAATGCAGTAACTGCCAGGGGGCACACACTGCTAACTATTCCGGGTGTCCACGTCGCCCGACCAAAGGCCAAAAAACCACACCAGAGGCCAACCAACAACAACCACCGCCGCCAAAGAAGACCCCCGTAAAGATCCCCCCACCGACTCACGTATGGGGAACACAGAAGATGAACTCGGCTCCCCCGGCAGTCGACCTCAACTCAATCCAACAAATGTTCAAGCAGCTGCTTGAACAACAACACAAGCAGATGAGTGAATTGGTGGCTCATCTCCTCCCTGCACTCCAAACCAGCTATGGCCACTAGACCCAGGACGCTGAATATAGTCTCATGGAACGCTAGCTCAGTGCGCGACAAGAAGGAGGATCTTGCCGACACACTGACGTCCTACAACATCGACGTCGCCCTCCTTCAGGAGACGTTCCTAAAAGCCTCCTCCAGATTCAGCATCCCCAACTACACCATCTATCGGAACGATAGAAAAACAGGCCCAGGCGGTGGCACCGCGATCTTGATAAAGAGCAGCATCCGCCACCACGAGTTGCTCCCTCCGGCCATGGTCAGTCTGGAAATCACCCAAATCGCCATCGAGCTCGAAGACCAAAGCAACCTGATTCTCGCTTCAGTCTACCAGCGAAATCAAGATACCATCGCGCCATCCGACTACGAAAAGTTGGCGCTGGGAACCTCCGCCAAAATCATCGGCGGAGACTTCAATGCACACCACGAAGATTGGGGCTGCCAGTCCACAAACACTCGTGGACGCGAACTCAAAAACATCTGCGACACCTGGGGATTCAACATCGCTTATCCAGACGAACCAACACACTACGCCGCCGGAGTTCCTCAGCACACCGGATCCGTCATCGACTTCTTTCTGGTGAAAGACTCCAGAAGAGCCACAGCTACGAGAGTTATCCACGAGCTGGACTCCGACCACCTGCCAGTCCTGCTCGAGATGGGTGACAACCACCTGCTGGACGCCCCCTTCAGGCCCCCAATTAAAATCACGGATTGGGTAAAATATAATAATCTTCTTCATCTTACAGATCCCATACCGACGATCAACGACCCCAGGCAACTCGAGCTTGCAGTCAGCAAGCTGTCCAAGGACATTCAGCAGGCCTACAACAGCGCTTCGGAGCCACGGCCAGCCAACCAGTCCAGGCTAACCACAGACCTCCCGCTGGATCTGAAAAACCTTCTCCGAGCGAGAAATCGCCTGTTGAGAAGGGCCAGATCCACCCTCGATCCCGAGGATAAAAGGCGGGCAAACCAGGCGACCAGAGAAGCCAGGCAAGCGATGAAGTCTTTCAGAGAGGTAAAGTGGGGTAACCTGCTCTCCTCTCTGGACTCATCGAACTCCAGGCAGATCTGGCGTCTGGCGAGGTCTTTAGCGGGAAAATCCAGGAGGATTATTCCACCGCTAAAATCGGATGCAGATGGCGCTGTCGCCGTCTCCGATGTGGACAAAGCCGAACTTCTGGCTGAGTCCTTCAAGCTTCAGATGACCTGTCAACGTCATCCCGAAGCAGATCCAAATTTCGATGCGGAGGTCAGTAGGGCTTCGGCCCAGCTACCTATCTTCCCGCAAATCTCCTTCCTGCAAAATCATCTCGCTTCCCCCCGTTCAATCACAGCAATAATCAAAAGCTTCGCCCCCAGAAAAACCCCCGGCTTTGACGGTATCACGGCCAGGCAACTTCAGAAACTTCCGAGCAAGCAGATCGCGGAGATCACAAACATCGTGAACTCCATTCTGCGCCTCCAACATTATCCAAGCTCATGGAAGCACGCCATTCTTGCCGTGATACCCAAAAAATGCAACAGTCCGAGCCCGGCCGACTACAGGCCGATCAGTCTCCTCAGCGCTCTCTCCAAAATCGCTGAAAAAACTATCCTCGAAGCCCTCAACAGCTTCACCGACTCCAAAAAGATCATTCCAGATGAACAATTCGGGTTCAGGAAAGGTCTTTCATCCATTCACCAAGCGGCCAGGTTGGCCAGCAAAGTCCATTCAGCTCTCGAGAAAAAATGGCATCTCGGAGCAGTTCTTCTCGACCTGTCCAAAGCCTTCGACAAAGTCTGGCATGATGGTCTCATCTACAAAACCATCTCTCTCGGATTTCCCCGAGATCTGACCTTGTTAATCCGTTCATTCCTGGAAGACAGAACCTTCCAAGTTCGAATAAACTCTTCCGTCTCCACGAGAAAACAAATAAAAGCGGGCGTCCCGCAAGGTTCCCCCCTGGCACCGGCCTTGTTCAATATCTACTTGGCCGGTATTCCACGCTCACAAGATGTGAAATCCGCATTCTTCGCGGACGACACAGCTTACTTTGTAGCGTCTCCTCAGACTTCTGTGATTCACAACAAACTCCAGAAGCAACTTAATGCAGCTATCCACTGGCTCAAATTCTGGCGCCTGCAAGTCAATCCGAAAAAGACTCAGGCGATCATCTTCACTAATAAACGCTTCATCAGAGAATACAGGCTACTGGTGGACAAAGTTCCGATTCCATGGTTGCAAAAAGCAACCTACTTAGGTCTTCATTTCGACCGACATCTCTCTTGGTCCAGTCAAATCCAGCAAGCCATCTGCAAGGGTTGCGGCATCATCAAAATGCTGTACCCGCTCTCATGCAGAACGAGCAACCTCGCTCCAAAAATCAAAGTCATGATCTACAAAATCCTTGTCAGATCAGTAGTTCTGTACGGCTTCCATACGTACTACCGGTTTCTTGGTCCAACTCTGATCAAGAAACTTCAAATTTTCCAAAATAAATCCTTGCGTGTGGCCCTAGACGCACCTTGGTACGTTAGAAATAACCAAATCCATCGGGAGGCCTGCGTGCCACCGATCTCTCAATTCCATCAAACCACACTCGCCAAGCTGAAGCTCACAGCCTCGCGAGGTAGCAATCCACTGCTACGCGAATTATCGGACCTCCTGCCCTAGCCACAGGGCAATACTCCGATATCATCGTCCCCAATCTCCGGCATCAAGACCCGGTTAACGAAGTTTTCTCGTTTTCCGACTTGTGTAAGTCTCAGCCTCCGCTACCGCCGTCGCACAATCTAGCGTTTCTGTCTGTGCCGGCCCGGCGACTGCACCTATGCGCAGCGTCGGCCCGGCAACGGCAGAAATTAGCACCGCAACGCCGATGACTTCATCGGTTTTCCAAATTAACCTCCTGAAGTTCGCCTGGACTTCATTGAAAAACCACTTCATGAACAGTCGGACCTCCGTCCTTCGGGACCAAACATTCCGACATTTCCTGGGTCAACTAGAGACCCTCAAAATAATTAGAAACCCATTCTGGGTCAATCTCATGCTATATAAGTAAGGGCCGAAAAGGCTAACTTAAAAACCAGGCTAATAAAATAGAAAATAAAATAATACAGTATCTCATATGACTCTGCGACGTTCGTGTCGTACGAATCTGAACGGTTATAGTTAAAAAAACAAAATAAAATAACCAAACATGTCCGGACGTGGAAAAGGTGGCAAAGTTAAAGGGAAAGCAAAGTCTCGCTCGAATCGTGCCGGATTGCAGTTTCCTGTCGGTCGTATTCACAGATTGTTGAGAAAAGGAAATTACGCGGAACGTGTCGGTGCCGGAGCACCGGTATATTTGGCCGCGGTGATGGAATATCTAGCCGCCGAAGTATTGGAATTGGCGGGAAATGCCGCCAGAGATAACAAAAAGACGAGGATTATACCACGACATTTACAATTAGCCATTCGAAATGACGAAGAATTGAACAAACTATTGTCCGGCGTGACCATCGCACAAGGGGGTGTTTTGCCTAACATTCAGGCCGTGCTATTGCCTAAGAAGACCGACAGTAAAACGAAATAAAATATTAAAACGGATTGCTGCATCCCTGCACGATGGATCTTTACCTGATTCGAAATATCGGTCCTTTTCAGGACCAACAAAACATCTTTGGAATGAAAAAAAAAAATACTATCGATACGTATTCCTTATACAGTTGCATGATCTATAGATATACTTTAAGTATGTACATCAATTAAAGTTAAATGAAATGCCTGACAGGCATAAGACAATAGCATTATCAATAAAAAAAATACCTCATGATCTCCTTAGCGTTTTATCGATATGAATCGAGAATTACGTGACTGGGAAACGTTAAAAACACCTGAGAAACGCAAAAAAAAACCGCTACAAATGGAGGGACTTAAATCGGCATAAAATCCTCGCGGGCATCGTTCGGTGGTAACCTTTTCAAATAGTTAGTAGTATCGATTTAATATTACCTTTCGGATATATATATATATATATATATATATATATATATATATATATATATATATATATATATATATATATATATATTATATGTATATATAGATATATATATATATATATATATATATATATATATATATATATATATATATATATATATATATATATATATATATATATATCTATATATAGATATATATATATATATATATATATATATATATATATATATATATATATATATATATATATATATATATATATATATATATATATATATATATATATATCAGTATCATGACTTAAGGGATGTTTATTCTTAATTTTTTTTCAGTGACATTAAATGTTGTGGTTCTAAAAAGAACCGATTTTTGAAAACCGTAAAGCTTTTGTAAACGTGCAGGTTTTCTACGTCTTCTCCGGATGATGATGATGATGATGATGGAGGTGGTTAATACGAGACGGTCGTTGTAGTCAACAATCTGTGTTGTGCACATTCGATTTCTTCATACCTCTTGATCGAGATTATGATGAAACCACAAAGGAGAGAACCGTTTACTTCTTCTTTTTTGGGGAAGCTGCTTTCTTCGCTTTGCCTCCGGTTGCGGCTGGAGACTTGGCACTTTTCGGTTTGGGAGCCTTAGGTTTCTTGGTAGGGCCAGCTTTGTTTGATTTCTTCGCTTTCGACGGTGATTTTGCCTTCGATGGCACCGTGGCGGCGGCGGCGCCAACTGTTATCGCCGAAGATCCCGAACTAGCCGATTTTCCCATTTTCTTTTCGACGGCCTTCTTCACCGATACCTTCTTCTCGGCGGCGGCAACTTTCTTTGGTTTCCCGGTGGCCTTTTTGACTGTCTTTTTTTTTTCTGCCGTCGTCGTCGTCGTCGTCGTCGTTCTCTTCGCCGGACTCTTTTTACCGCCTGCTTTGGTTGCTGCCGTAGTGTTTCTTTTCCTTTGACCACCACCACCACTAACGGAGGATGATGAAACAACACTTGCCGCCGATTGTTTCGTTTGAACCGACGAACTAGACGACGCCGCTGCTGCCAATTTAAACGAACCGGACGCCCCCTTTCCTTTAGTCTGAACCAAGGTGCCTGATACGACCGCCGATTTTAAATATTTCTTAATGAAAGGCGATACTTTCTCGGCATCGACCTTATAGTTGGCGGCGATATACTTCTTGATCGCTCTCAACGACGAACCTCCCCTTTCTTTCAGACCCTTAATGGCGTTGGTTACCATTTCGGCGGTGGGTGGATGCGTAGCTTTGGCTTTGGGATTTTTTCTTTTTGCAGTTTTTTCTTTTTTCGATGAAATCGTCGCCGATGCCGCCGTTGTTGCTGCTGTAGGTGCAGATGAAGCCCCTGAACCACCGCTACCCGTTCCTAACTGATTAGATGGAGACGTGGCTTGACCGCCGACTTCTGCATCTGCCATTTCTCGTTGTCGTCGTCAAAGATTGATAAAATATAACAGACAAATCTTTAGTCTCACGATGAAGTGCGGTACCGTAACGATGCTCGCGCGACAATTACGTTTTACTAAATGATTTTTTTGTACCTACAGATGGCCTATCTTACCCGAAGGGGCGAACGGAGGACTGAACGTCTACGCGTAGACACTGCTCCGTTTTCCGGCTTAGCCGAGACCTTTAACGAGGTTGGAACATTTTTTTAATTTTGTATTTTTCGTTAAAAAATGCCATATTCCAGATTACAAAATTCATTCAGACTCGTTGTCATTACCTTCAGGATACAGCAGCTGTTCGGTTCGTGTCGATCTGTCGACAAGATCAAATTAAAAGATCCACGACAAACCTACGATTTCGACATTTCAAGAGAAACATTTTATGTGCTTCGATTATTTCGGATAAATATGGGATAAATAAGATATAGCCCCGTCGATGCCAATACCTCCAATATATCACCGGTCGATTAAGTACACGGATTCGTAGAGCAATAGATAACCTTACTGGAAAAAAAAAACTATTTTCGGCGACCTGCCATCGATCTTCTCTCCCATCGAAGGGAATCTAGTCTCGTTCTTATCCTTCGTCTTGGCCACCACCTTGCTAACTATCGTACCGTTATAATACATTTCAATATGATTATTATTGGCGGATAAGATAGGATCAATTATCAAACGTACTGGAGATCGAACGAACATTTAAAAGAAAGACATATCCGTAATCGCAACGATTGGAGAAGTTAGGCTAGAAAGTTCTCTCGATGGCGATTCTTGGGCGAAAACGGCGTCCGTACTTATCAGTAGCTACATGAATTATTCGATCCGATCATTTCGATTAAATACGTAAAAATAAACGTATGTGAACCAAGTCCAGTCGTATTCTCACCGATGTCACCTCAATTAATTTTAAGCACGTTTATTGTAACGACTCTCCACCGATTAACGGGAGATATTCCACCTTGGTTGTCCGTAATCTCCATGTCTGTCTATGTTATTTATATATTTTTTTTTTAATTGTCGTTTTATGGACTCTCGGGCAATTAACGAAGTGAATTCCACTTTCGTTATCGACAATGTTCTCTCTCTATTTTTTTTTTATAATTTAGAATGTTATTTTGTGGTCCTGAAAAGAACCGTTTTTTTTTTTTGTGTCTGGATTTCGTTTTTTAGATATTTTAAAACGTCAAATAATTTATCTGCAACTTAACCGCCGAAACCGTAGAGAGTACGTCCTTGACGTTTCAAGGCATACACCACATCCATGGCGGTGACCGTTTTCCTCTTGGCGTGTTCCGTATATGTTACGGCATCCCTGATAACGTTCTCGAGGAACACTTTCAATACACCTCTGGTTTCTTCGTATATCAAACCCGATATACGTTTGACGCCACCACGTCGGGCTAATCTTCGAATGGCGGGTTTGGTGATGCCTTGAATATTATCACGTAGCACTTTACGATGACGTTTGGCGCCTCCTTTTCCCAAACCCTTTCCGCCTTTGCCTCTTCCGGTCATTTTTTTTTTTCTCAAATACTTGTTAGTCAAACGGTCTTCGCGTCGAATCAACGAAACACATTTAATTTCTTAAACTTATATATGGGTTTCCGGGGAGGCCCCGCCCATCGTTCGTTACCGGGCCAATGGCCTGCAACGTAGGAGAGGGTATAACAAATTCGAGATCTTTTTTTAATTGTCATTCGGCTGGTGCGTGTCGTTGTCGACCTCTGTGATTTAACCGTTGTGTTCTTATACGTCCGTCTGTAATTGTAATAGTCCGAGAAGAGATGGCCCGTACGAAGCAAACCGCACGCAAATCGACCGGTGGCAAAGCTCCTAGAAAACAATTGGCGACCAAGGCGGCAAGAAAGAGTGCCCCCGCAACCGGCGGGGTGAAGAAACCTCACCGTTACAGGCCAGGTACCGTCGCCCTGCGAGAAATCCGTCGTTACCAGAAGAGCACCGAACTGTTGATCAGAAAATTACCCTTCCAACGTTTGGTACGTGAGATCGCACAAGATTTCAAAACGGATTTACGCTTCCAGAGTTCTGCAGTCATGGCTTTACAAGAAGCTAGCGAAGCCTATCTGGTCGGTCTTTTCGAAGATACAAATCTGTGTGCCATTCATGCCAAACGTGTCACCATCATGCCCAAAGACATCCAGCTGGCCAGGCGTATTCGAGGCGAACGTGCCTAAAATATATTTTATATAAATCCGTACATATATATTATATATATATATATATATATATATATATATATATATATATATATATATATATATATATATATGCGTATTTTATATATAGCAAAAAAACCGGTTCTTTTCAGAACCAACAAAATGAGTATGTACAAATAATAAAGGGAAAATACATCGTGCATGAATGCCCGTTGTTTCGATTCGTTATACCAAACGATGCGTAAACCAATGGCGAAACATTTAAGCTTGGAGTATTTTTTTTTTTTTCATTCCAAATAATTATCACGTCAGTCTTTTACCTTAATACATGTTTTTTCTCGCTCGAAATAACTATTGCGCCAGTGTTTCTCTCGTTAGTAATACTTATTATAAAGGGTAGAAGTAAATTTCACCATTTTCTCTAATATGGCGAAGGCGAACGTTTGTACCCTAAGGTCGGACCAAGCCTCCTTAAAAGAAAATGTAGGTAGGGGGATTGCATTCAGCAATAGAGGGGTCTCAATGTGATCGAAAAATATGGCGGTCGAACACATAATGGAGGTAGCGACGGTTTTTTTTTTTTTTTTTTTTTTAACTTTTGGGTATTATAGAGGGTCGCGACACTGAAAATGATTGAGAAACGATGACCTCTTTAAGTCATGTTAGATTTATTATTTTCTCGGAGTCGGTTACAGATCTATATATATATATTTTTTTTTTTTTACGTTCATTTGTGGCTCTGAAAAGAGCCGTTTTTGTTTCTTTCATTCGAAATAATTTTCACGTATTTACTTGGAACTGGTGTATTTGGTGACGGCTTTGGTACCTTCACTAACGGCGTGTTTGGCTAATTCTCCAGGTAAAAGTAATCTGACCGCCGTTTGAATTTCTCTACTTGTTATTGTCGATCTCTTGTTATAGTGGGCCAAACGCGAAGCTTCGGCGGCAATCCTTTCGAAAATGTCATTAACGAAAGAATTCATGATCGACATGGCCTTGCTGGAAATTCCCGTATCCGGATGTACTTGTTTACACTTTGTAAATGTAAATGGCGTAACTCTCCTTCCTCCTACGCTTCTTCTTTTTATCAGTTTTTGAGATGTTTTTTTGTGCCTTTCCGGCTTTCTTGGCCGCTTTACCGCTGGTTTTTGGTGGCATTATTGACAAACTCGTCGAATTAACGTACGTATACTACAAGCTCGTAAGGTGAACTGGTTTCAGCACTGTCCTAGGGCACCGTATTTGTGACAGAGCGTACGAATAAGTTACGCTCCGCCCATTGAACAGAGATTCGTGTTCGTGCGTTTCTATTGGTCTCCTGATATATAATATCATGAAGCGAACCTTGACCAAAAAAATAAAGAGTCTGTGGTTGGCATTCGAAGAGTGCGGACGTGTTTCGATTGCTCTTCTGAATCCGATTACAAGTAGTAGGGGTAAAGTGGCGTGATAGTGACGTCACGAAAAACCGTTAAAAACCGTTAAAGACCGTTGCTTTCGGGCGGTGGCTTTGCGGTTTTGTGGGTTTTTTGTGGTGAGCAAGGGTTTTTTGTACTAAATCGAGTTACGGGAACAATGGAAAATTCCATTGAAAGTGTAGAGTGCGATTTTTCGCGGTCGGAGGACTCTCTGAGCCCCGACATAGACCTTGCAGATAAATTCAACGAAGCTAGAAATCAGGTGAGGGAATACGCGGCCGAGAACACTCGGCTCAGAAACGAGCTAAGTGCATCAATGGCCCGTAATGAAGAAATTGAGGCCAGATTAGCTGCCTCAGAAGCAATAGTGGCGGAATTAAGGGAGTCCTTTGATCGTTTCCGAAGTGAAACGAAAGAAAGGCAATCCCATGCCGCCACAGAAAAGGAGGAAACTCGCCCCGAAGAGGAGACTGCATCTTCAATGGAAGTGCAGGTCTCCAAGAAAAATAAGAAGAGGTTACGCCGGAAGCCCCTAGTGCAACCAGGTAAGCCGGCTCCCGTCCAAGAGACGGAGCCAAACAACGGAGGCCACACTTCGGCCTCCGATTCCGAGGAATTTACGCTTGTGTCTAAACGCAAGCGTAAATCCACCCCGCCGCCCGTTGACGATGAGAACTATCCAGTTCTCTCCGAAAATGGGCCTGCGGGTTCCCAATCTCAGGGAGCCTCGACATCTTCCGTCCAGGCTCCCCAAAATTCCCAATCAAAGGCCAACCAGAAGCCGGCAAATTCCGCCGGCAGATCTGGTCCTTCGGCCAAAAATAAACAGGCTCTTGATGTCGTTCTTCATGATAAAACTTTTTACATTGAAATAACCCGTATTCTGAAATCTCAGAATATCGATTTCGGTCACACGACCACTAAACCCAATGGGATTCTTTTTCATCCCAAATCTTCCGACGCCTTTCGAGCAATAACTAAATTGTTCGAAGAGCGCAAATACCCTTACCATACATTTCTTAGCCACAATGAGAAAAATATCAGGGTATTGATTCGGAATCTAGCCGAAACAATATCCGACAATGATATTAAAGCTGAATTGTCCAACTTGGGTTACCATCCAACCCGAGTCGAACGATTCAAAAAAGACGGTAAACCAATACCCGTGGTTTCTGTCACTATTCCCAACTCTGAAACTAAGATTTTTAACCTCCAGTATCTCTTCGACCAAACTATTAAGGTCGAATCCCAAAAATCCAGTGGTGAACCTGGGCAGTGTTTCAACTGCCAGCAGTTCGGCCACACTGCACGTAAGTGCAGAGCTCCCCCCAAATGTGTCAAATGCGGTGAGGCTCATGCATCGAAAGATTGCAAAAAGCCCCGCAATACCCCGGGCCATTGCTGTAATTGTGGCGGTGAACACACCGCCAATTACAGGAAGTGCCCAAAACGTCCCGTCAGGGGTGCGGTGAGGACTTCCCCCTCACAGCCCCCAAAAAAGGCTATTCCTCAGCCTAATAATCCTAAATCCGTGAAAACCCCCCCAACCCCCGCACCCACCTTCGTGTGGGGGTCTCAGCGCAATCAGCGCGGTGCTCAGGCACAAATTGACCCTTCCCAATTTGACCCAAAAGCTGTTTGTCAGCAGCTGATGGGTCAAATGATATCCAATTTCATGAGTATACTCCAAACTCAATTCTCTGAATTTTTCCAAAAACCTAATGGTTGTTAAACCAAATACCCTAAAAATTATCTCCTGGAATGCTAATTCGGTGCGTGACAAGAAGGAGGAACTTGTTCACGCACTGACAGAGCACAATATTGACGTCGCCCTTATCCAGGAGACATTCTTAAAACCCTCCATCCGTTTCAGCGTCCCGAATTACAAAGTAATTCGGGACGACAGAATCGGCGGCCGAGGTGGCGGCACGCTGATTCTCATCAAAAGTAATCTCCGGCATACTATACTTCTTAAACCAGATCTTGCCAATCTGGAAATAACCTCCATTTCCGTCGAGCTAGCAGACCGACCCCTAATCCTCCATTCCGTGTATCAGCTTGGCAACGTTCCTCCGTTGCGCGCTGATTACACTGCCCTATTTCGAAGTGATGCCGCCACTATTGCTGGCGGCGACTTCAATGCCCACAACACGCTCTGGGGTTGTCGCAACACGAATTCTCGTGGCGCGACCCTCGGACGGTTGTGTTTCTCGCTCGGGTGTATCGTCAACTATCCTGACGAACCCACCCATTATGACTATCCGGGTCACGCCGGCTCAGTCATAGACCTCTTCATCACGAAGGGTGTCCCAAGAGCGATAGCCACGTCGGTTCTGCATGAGCTCGACTCTGACCACCTTCCTGTTCTTTTCGAACTAGGTGACGCCCGACTCTTAGGTGCGCCGTTCAAGCCGTCACATTTCGTGACGGATTGGAGGGTTTTCAAGACCATACTTCATTCCACTGATCCAATACCCCGGGTTGCTGACCCGGAGCAGCTCGATCTTGCTGTCGGTAAACTGACAGAGGATATCCTGAAGGCTTACAGCCTAGCCACGAAGCCTCGACCGTCGAATCAGCAGCGGCTAACTTCCGATCTCCCGACTGACCTGAAAAATCTTCTCCGGGCGAAAAATCGCCTGGTGAAGAAGGCCAGGGCTACCCCCTCTCGAGAGGATAGAAGTCGGGCAAATCGGGCGATCAGAGAAGCCAAAGAGGCGATGAAGTCATACAGAAATGAGAAGTGGGGTAACCTGCTTCTCTCTGTTGACACGTCAAATCTGAGGCTGATCTGGCGTCTGTCAAGATCGTTGACGGGGAAGTCCCGTAGGGACATTCCACCGTTAAGGTCGGATGATGGCAATCGTGCCGTCTCCGATTCGGAGAAGGCCGAGCTGCTGGCGGAGTCTTTTAGACTCCAAATGACGAGTCCGAGGCTGCCCGGGGCTCAGGAAGATCGAGATTGGGCGGTCTCCGATGTTGTTCAAACACGGATGTCCGAAAACCCACGTTTCGACTTCCTGCGGGAATACCTCGTATCTCCAAAGTCAGTTATGGCTATAATTCGAAAACTTTCTCCCCGTAAATCCCCCGGAAGCGACGGCATCACCGTATGCCTGCTCCGGAAATTACCAAGTAAGCAAATCGCAGAAATCACAAATATTGTGAACTCCATTCTGCGATTGCAATATTTTCCCAAATCATGGAAACACGCGCTTATAGCAGTGATTCCTAAGAAGCCAAACTCCAGTTCGGCTTCTGATTATAGACCCATTAGTCTGATCAATACCCTCTCTAAAATAGCCGAAAAAGTCATTCTCTCTGCAGTGAATGACTTTGCCGACAGTAATGGTATCATACCAAACGAGCAGTTTGGGTTCAGGCGAGGACATTCGTCCTCGCAACAGACAGCCAGATTAGCTGGCCAAATTAATCAGGCTTTCAGGTCGGGCAAGCGCCTCGGTGCTGTCTTTTTAGACCTTTCCAAAGCCTTCGATAAAGTATGGCACGAGGGACTTATTTTTAAGTTCCTCGAATTAGGTTTCCCGGGGGACCTAACCATGCTAATAAACTCATTCCTGAAAGGAAGATCCTTTCAAGTTAAAATTAAAGATACCCTCTCTACGAGCAAACCTATCGAGTCGGGAGTCCCGCAAGGTTCTCCCCTGTCTCCGGCCTTGTTTAACATCTACTTGGCCAAATTTCCCCATTTCCGTGACGTCAGTGTTTCATTCTTTGCGGATGACACTGCTTTCTTCTCAACGTCACGTCTCACATCGGTTATTCGTAACCGATTGCAGCGGCAGCTTAATGCTGCCGTTGCCTGGCTTAAATTCTGGCGCCTGCAGGTCAATCCTAAAAAGACCCAGGCGATAATTTTCACCAGAAATCGCTTTTCAGGCGAAGCCAGATTGCTGGTTGACAAAGTGCCAATCCCGTGGCTGCAAAAAGCCACGTATCTAGGTCTCCATTTCGACCGCTCACTTAAATGGTCTAGTCAAATCCAGCTCACAATAAGCAAGGGACACGGAATCCTCAAACTTCTGTGTCCCTTGATTTGTCGTTCTAGCAAATTATCTCTCAATGTTAAAATATTACTATATAAAGTCATGATAAGATCCGTATATTTATACGGTCTTATTACCTATTATAGTTTTTTGCCGCCTACGGCGGTTAAAAAACTTCAAAGATTCCAGAACAAAACCTTGCGTATGGCACTTAACGCACCTTGGTATGTTCGGAATAATCAAATCATGAGAGAGACCGGTGTACCCCCGGTCTCTGAATTCTATTCCCAAAT